>CM065918.1:51650480-51897794 GCA_033439105.1 Magallana nippona | reverse complement strand
CCCCCCCCCCCCCCCCCCCCCCCCAGATCACCTGTATAAACATTAGCTCATCACTTTCATTTTCTTCTTGATTTCTTTAGTGTAATCAATGAATGAATGAGAGAATTTGGTAATAATGATTGTTTGGTTTTTATTAGAGTGCACATCAGACTCCTTGTACCTGTAAATTATTTCAGGATTGAGCATATCAAAAACTAGGAATACCTTCTTCCAAATGTTCTCAACATCATAGTATAATGTTGAGCAATACAGCACAATGTTTGATAATTGTAGAGGAGTGCAGGCATTAGTGTATGAATGCATTGGTCTATGAATCTGAATGTGTTACCTGTATCACCTGACAGGTTGTGTGTAATTAGTGATGAATGAGTCATAATTACAGGTGAACATGTAGTACTGCACTCGTCGTCTGTGTGTGCAGGTGCCCCTGGTCTCTCACTGTAGGACCCAAAGTTTTTATTACAGCATGTGGCTATTTATATCGTTTCATTTTATTTTTGGACATGATTATTTCCCTGGCAGTATTAAATGGAGTTGATCTATTGTGGATATGAATGTGATTAAGTCTGTGTAAATATAAGTGCTTCCAGACCAATTGAGAAATGAGTCTGAGGCCAGTATTGATTGATTAGTTCTTAATGGAGCTATTGTGCAACATGCAATTTAGCAGCCACCAAAACAGCCCAGTCGTTTATATGTGAATGAAACTGTAATATACCAACAATATCTTAAGGTCATAGCTGTTGGGCAACTGTTGATTGACCCTAGAGAAGTCCACTTAATGTAAGGACTGGGGATTCATGACGTACGTACAGTATACATATACAGTGTATATACACAAGTGGGTAGATAAAATCAATATAAGGAAAACTTTTCTTATTTGTTTAGATGTAGGAAGTAGGATGTTGGGGGAAGGAAATCCCAGTGTGTGGTGTATAAAGCAGAAGTCCAGTGTCATACTCCATGGGCTTAATGTTTCCGCCAGTGACAATAATTAGAGGTGTCACCAAGAAACAGGTTTTCATAAAATGCCTGATAAAAAGATGAGTACAAAAAACACAGTGTTAAATATGGTGTTGGAGATACTATCAAGTTCTTTGCTCAGTGCCCATACAATGGAAAATAAAATACTTGTATGTCATTACATGCACATATATATGTATTTGCACAATAAGATAATTAAATTTCAATTCAATTTCTGAATTGACCAATTAAGGGCCCTCAAGGGACAACAGGAAGAAATTCACAATTAATGCACAATAAATATTTATAAATTACACAAGAGGGAAATAGTTGTATTGAAAGGTTACAGACATAAACATTAGCATACATGTATATTTATATACTTAATATGTATATTTATATATATTGAACATGGTGTAGGTGCCATGTGTGGTGGTTTAGAGATTTTAACAGTAAAATATTGTTTTAGAGAAACATTGCTTTATGTCACTTATACCAGTAATTGGTTGAACAATGAGCTCGGGTGGTACACAAATTAGATACATCTTATATGAGATATGATTATGTACAGTGAGATAGCACTCTGAGATCTGGTGGTGTACAGTGAGATATGTTGTGTATGATACTTGCTCAGCAAGATCAGATGTTAATTAGTGTATGTACAGGTGAGATGTACAGAGCAGTGACAGCCCAGTGAAGGGGGGCCAGTGACGGGCGGTCAGTGATTAATGCTGTAATGACTGTACATACAACTCGCGTTATTACTGATCAATGTCATACATTCCAGCTCTATCACCCTCTCTCTTACACCACTCATGGCTGACAGGGCAAGTATATGTCTGTATATTTGTCTGTCTGATGTTGGGTCATGGTTAAGAATTTTTCAAAGTTTCTTCTGATTCACCAATACAGTGATTATTATATATATATTCACTGTGTTGTCTTCTGTTATGCTAGTCTGAAGAGAGAGGGTTTTTGACATATATGTAGTTTCTTGATGTACTGCTTCATTATTAGATATTGATATTTAAGTTCATTACATGCATAAAAGCTACATATATTTTCTCGAAATGTACTTTATTTAACATTGGTAGGGGAGGGAGATTTTTAGGATAATATTCTGTAGTATATTGATATTTATTTAAGAATCATTACTATAAATGGAAACACATGGTTGACATTACTTTTTCAGTATGTGAATATTAAAACAGTTTGTATACTGCTGCTCATATATCAGGATGTGGACAAGTCTGTACACTATTGGTTGATATCTAAGGATGTGGATAATCTTGTAAACACTTCATATTTTAGGAAATGGATAGACCTATACACTTTCAGGATGTGGATATTAAGCTGTTTTGTTTGTTTTTCAGGATGTGGATAAGCTCCAGGCGGAGGTGGAGAAGGTGTTCCGCTCACTGGCCTACATCAAGGCGGTGGTGGAGTACCAGAAGCCTCAGGTCATCCCGAGCACCGCCACTGTGATCCTGGAGAACGTGATGGACGTCTTCACCCTCCTCAACAACTTCTTCATGGCCCAGGACAGGTAACCACGCCTTAAACCACTCCGGAAAAACTGAAAACTAAAAAGTTGTTTTACATGTAAAGAGATCATTGTTTAAGTACACTAAATTACAAGATTTCAGCATGAATCAAATTTTGTTCCTGGTAATGGATCTCTAGATCATCTAAAAATGTCTACAATTTAATTAAAAGTGCCTTGACCTTCAAAATTAGTGAAAAAATTATACATGTATTATAAAATTGAGTGTCATTATTTTTAGACACAAAAATTTAACCCACACAAATCAGGAATATTGATCGTTTAGAAGTACAATGATAACCCTGTAAGTTGAATTTTATGGCAAGAAAGAATAGGTATAGTGGACTCATTAGGCTTTTGAGCCATTAAACTTAGACACGCTCACTTTTTATATTAGTCTCACTCTTCCAATATATATTCCTATTGTAAAAGTGAGGCTTGGATCAAAAGTGAGTCAGGTTTATTTTTATGGCCTAGTGGCCAGTGTTTGTTTTCTTAGCAGACTAGGAAAACTAGGGAATGCACAGATCTTCTCTAAATTAGATTAGTTCTCTTGTGAAGTGCAATTTTTGAAAACAAAAAATATAGATGAACAGATTTTTTTACTTTCTCATATGTTTAATTTTCTAGACATGGGTTGATTTCATTTAGGAAGTGAATTTGGGATTTTAAGTGGAGCAATTAGTGCATGATTACTTGTACATTGACCAAATATCTTTGGAGACGACCAATTTTGTCAACTAAAAACACTTTGCATTGATTGATGTCTGATGCAGCCCTCTATCTGGTGGGAGGTAGAGTTTCTCAAATCTGCATTAAAGGAAATTAAATTCTGTGCTGAATCAGCAGAACTCATAATAGTAGAAATTGGAGAAATAAATGGATGAACATGGATTTTTGAGCGATAGTGTCGTGTCGCCTCTTCATGTCGTAGAGCAATGCGATGCTCTCAAGAGAGTACCCAGCCATTAAAATCTAAAACTCTCAATAAACGGCAATGATTGCAGCGACAGATTAAAAAACACATACTTTTTATCTCAGGAACAAGTGATGATACTTGCATTATCCTATAGAGTTTTTAATGATAGGATTAGCTTGAGCCTTATTCAGGTGTAAGTTTTTTACGCAGTGATTTTTTCCCTTCTACAGCTCGGTGCTGGTGTCAAGGCAGAGTAAAGTGTGTCAGTGCTTGGCCTGTTTTATCCAGTGGGCCGACGACATTCTGTTACACGGCGAGAAAGAGCTGAATAAATCCGTCGCCACAGAAGTCATACAGGCTCTCTCCACTGGTGTACAGGTGATCATGTTTTGTCAAGTTTAAAGTTTCTAATTTATTTCTTATTAATTTGGTAATAAAATCTTAAAAATTTAGAATATGATACTTTCTGTGTCTTAGAACAATATGCTCAGCTGTTTAAAATGTTATAGCATGTTGATTAAACAAAGAATACATAATGTTTCTAATTTAGTAAGTTTGTATCGTTTGCTAAAGGAGTATTTTATTAAACAGGAACTAAAAGAGGTGGGCGTGTCCAAACTACAGGACAGGAAGACTGATGTGACCCAGCAGCTATCTCCTGATTCCTTCAAAAACCACCCAGAATGGTAAAGATCAAGAGCAGCACAATTACTGCATAGTTTTTAGATGAAATTTGATTATAATATTACTTTTGGTAAACTTTCATAATTTAATAATGTTTCTGTATTGAAGAATCATAATAAATCTAATGGTAATATGAATGTCGTTACTTCTACACACAGCAAGCGAGCCTCCCTTCCAGATCTTCCATTGACACCCAGAGAAAAGGAAATTCTAGACAAGACCGGGGAGATAGGGGTATACGATAACCCCAACTTCCCCCCCTCACGCTCCCAGGACAGTATATGTAGCCTACGTAGAGAACCCCCTGACCTAGGGGAGTTACCTCCCCCTCCAAAACCACCACTGCCAAAAAACCCCCAAGAAGTTATTCGAAGGTAAGAGAGATTTAAAATCTCATCAATTTTTTTATAGAAAATTCTATTTACCAAACTCTCTAGATATTTTTATATTATAGATTTTGAACCTTGGTTTGAAATATCATGAGGATATTTTGAAACAATTAAAAAATAATTTTCTTTTTTACTAACAGACTAGTGTCCCAGCATTCACAACAAGATGATGTTGATGGCCCGCCTCCTCTCCCGGAGAAAGAAAACCGACAGTCCCTGACTGATTCACTCCATCGCCTGGGGAGTACCTCGGACATGTACCAAACCCCATCGTCCCGGAACAGCGTGACCAGCCTGACATCCAGTCCCAGCCAATCTCCATACAACAGCATGGTGTTCTCTGGTCACTCCCCACACAACAGCCTCATAGTGACCGGCATCTCCCCCAACCAGTCGCCACACAACAGTGTGTTAATACAAAGTCACATGACCCCAGACCACTCCCCCCATAGCAGTGTGTTTATTCCCAGTAACGTGTCAAGTGAACTTTCCTCCAGTTTGGGATTTAACTCGTCCGATTACATGTCCCCTTTGGCTACCTCTACGGCCAGCAGTGTGGGATCGGGATTAAATCACACTGCTGACGACGATGATATACCAGGGGCCGAGGTTCACAGGTCAAGCAGGGCCAATAGCTTCACAAAGACAATGTCGGAAGGACGCTTACAGCATTTCCATGGAATGAATAAAAGCATTTCCAATTCCGAAGGGACTGTCGACCAAATAAACCAATTAACGATACAAATAGACCAATTAACCTCTGACATAGCTTCCATGACTAGGCGTAATGGGGCAGAAAATCTACAGCCCCCTCCGCTGCCAAACAAAAAAGTCAACAGAATGCCATCACAGTATGATAATGTGGATGGGACGTGTGTGCAATCTTATAGTACTACAAGTAGTTCTTACAGTCGTAAGACCAGTAGTGTGATTAGTTCGGAACACAGGACCTCTACATCTTCCACGGGGAGTGGACAGTCCGGATTCCAGAAGTCCAGTACTTACATACAGCAGACAAGTTCCCAGGAGTCGTACTCCAGCTCCGAGACGTTCTCTAGTGCCAGTCTAGAGAGCCTACCAAACAGACCCCCACCCCTCCCACCCAAGAAAAAGCACAGTAAGTAGTCAGTGCTCATAAAAAGCACAGTAAGTAACCAGTGATCATAAAAAGACTCAACTTAACTTTCATTGAGAACAGATAATGGTAGGCAAGAAACGGTTATCTGTACAGGCTTTGTTGACTGTTTTCAGTACAAGATTACATGCACTCGATCGGAAACTACACCCAGCCTGAGGTTGTTCCTGACTGCTATTCCCGGCACTCCATCAATTTCTATGAGACTCAGTGGCACCAACACCAGATGGAGCTCCAACACCAGATGTACCCGCGCTCCAACACGTTCAGCGTTATCTCGGATATCAGCTCCGACTCATCCTTCAGTAACAGTGCCCCCACCAGCCCTGCTATCCCACCACTGCCTTCCAAACGCAGGGTAAGTCCGCTTCAACAATGGAAAAACTGGAATGTCCATTGTCATATGGTGTCCATTGTCCTATGGTGTATAATTCAGTAAGATATGATGAAAATCTGAGAAATTGCTTAAAATCTCATGCAAATCATGGTGTCTTATGATTAAATCTTACAAAGGAAAGGGCTTTAAAATAGTTATTTATAAAACAGTTTATATTTTGCAAAGGTCTGAATGCCAAGTGTGTATTTTCATTTTTAGGACAGTGAGAAACGTGCAAGCCAAATGTCCAACTTGTCAACCCTTTCAGACACCTCCATGGAGTGTGCCCGGGAGAAAGCTTCCAGTGTTGTTGAGGGACCAACCCAACCATCAGAAAGGTACGTTGTTTATTGAATACAGCTGTAAGTTGTGGGGGCATTTGAATCAGTCACAGAAGGAATGCTTATAAAGATATAGATTTTTTGTATAGGGGTTTAGATTAACTCAGTTGCACTGAAAAATGATTTCACTCTGTCATAAAATCTAACAACAAGTCAGTTTTCAAATAAATTATGTGATGTTTAATTTTAAATTGATTATGTATTAAAAATGTCAAACTTGGTGGTAAATAAAGCAAGAATGAATTGCGTGAACACATTTTAGCCTGAGATTTTCCTACATTGAGATTTGATAATATTTCAGTGAACTAAAGCGAGCCTCTGCTCCCCCCGGCCATGTTGTGAAAGAAGCAAAGACGCCAGGATCCCCAAAAGCAGACATACCAAAAGATATGGACTCAGACTTTGCTGAACTGAATCCACTTGATGATGTGGACGTATCAGATCAACTCATCAAAAAGGCAGAGGTATACAGAGGAAAAGTGGAATACATGTTATGAATGAATTAATGAAATTATACAAATTATCCCTTGTACTTTTGGAATTTTATGTAACATGCTATCTGTAAGATACTTCAAACCCCTTGATACCTGGAAACATATAGATATACATGTATTATGGGTTCACAGTACTGTATATATGTATGTGTATGTACAGAGGGTTCCGCTTAATCTGATAGTCTGTTTGTCAGGCAAAAATTATCAGATTAACCGATTATCAGATAAACCAGTTTAGCATTTCATAAAGGAAATCATGAAATATAAACAACCTGTATGTGCATTATTTTCAACCACACTTCTATTTTAATGATTTAATATAATAAATATCATAATAAAATAACTACCAGATATTTTTATTGGATTTTTTAATCACTATGCAATAAAATTTACCGGTTTTACAGATTAAATCATTATTTATTTGCATGTGATTGCTCTTATCCATAATCATACGATGTATTGGACGCCATCTTAAACCGGAAGTGCGTATATATATAGAATGATCCTGTATAATCTAAATCTTTCCGGAAAGAAAAACAACTTTATTTTTTATGAATTTATTATTCAGCACTAAAACTACAAATATTTCCTATGAGCACTACATAAATAACTACACTACACTACATAAATAAAAAAACAAATTAAAAAAATAAGCAATATATGATTGTCAATCACATGTCAGCACACGAACACTTGATCGCAGTAACACACATAATCACAATTGACTTTCACTTGGTTACCGGTTAAATTTTCACGGAATCCAATCGATGAACTCCGTGATCATGGACTGTCTTTTCTTCTTGAGGGCGATGATTTCGCATTTCTCTTGAAGTCCATAGTAGTCACTGAAATCGTAGCAGCCATTTTCTTCCAAGAACCTACGCATATACTCCATGCACTTGTTGGCACCATTTACGCTTGTTGGAAGTTCATCGTTATCACTGGTCTCGACCTCGTCCTCGCTTCTCTCATCTTGATCACTGGACTCGTCTTCCATGAATTTTGCACACAGGTCTTCATCTGTAGGAAGCCTATGACACTCCAGGTCCTCGTCGTGGTCGATGTACTCGATGTACTCGTTGAACTCTTCTCTCGCCATGCCGTCGGGAACATCAATTTTTTATTTTTTAGTTTATTAACTATAATTGTTTAATTGTTACAGATTAAGTGACATCAGTTCAAAGCCCATCGTACCTTAGTTTATTAACTAAAATTGTTTAATTGTTACACATTAAGCGACATCAGTTCAAAGCCGAACACCCTAAGTGCGCGTGCACATACACACACACGCGCGAAACTAATTGCCATAATTGCTCAACAAAATGCGTGAATAGATAATCAAAAACAAGCAACACTATTTATTCTCAATTTCTTTTAATCAAAATTATCCCCAAGTAAGTCTCGTCTGGAATGTGGACTTGCTGAACTATCGATGTCGGTATCTTTCATCTATCGACCAGCTGACCGTCTGTGTGCGTTGAGCTGTGACTAATCCCCTGAAGCACCGTTATTTGCAAGTTTTAGGCACGTGCCAAGCTGTTTACACAGTGAGAGGTTATACACGAGGTGTGAAAGAGGTGTGAAAATGTCAACTGATAATGTATCGGCCGACAGAAATCCTATCAGATTAACCGAAATTACGATTTTTTCCTATCAGATTATCAGGAAAAATTATAAAGGCTTATATAGTAAATGGATCGGTGTTTTGATATTATATCAGATTAACCGAATTATTCGATTAACCGCTATCAGATTAAGTGGAACCCTCTGTATATATACATATAGATATTTTTTTAAAAATGAGAGCTTCCTAATTCTTTGTGTTTCCCAGACCATTTTATGTATCTAAATACATGTACCAGAACAAGTGAAAAATTGTGTATGAAAAAACAAGATATTATAGATAGGTGTGACAGTGTTTGTGAAGGGACAGCATTTGTTGTGTTTTGTAGCCAGAGGAGGGTCCAGAGATTCGGGGTGGGTCAGTGGATGCACTCGTGGTTCATGCTACGTCAGTCGGCAAACAAGGTAAGAAAGATCACAGTAGCTAACCCCTGCTGGTTGATAAATCTAGATTCTCCGATAGTTTGATACACGTGTGTTCTCATGTACTTCACAATGCAGGTAGCAGTTAGCTGCTTTTTTATTATACCAAATATTTCCAGAAAATTTTATCCCAGCATAGCAAGTTTCAAAAGATTGCTTGGCTTATATCTTTGTTTTGAAGTAGAATGTTAACGATCCAGTTTTATAATGTCTATATAATATGTAAAGATCTGCATCCTTCAATATGTTTATCCCGGTGGACTTCACCAGCTCCCAGTTTATTTCATTGTGTATTTTTGCCATTTCCCAACAAGGCTCAATGGAAGATTTGACTGACGAGGGTGAGTTACATATATTCAGTGTGAACCAATCAAATTTATTGGTACAATTGTATCCCTACATGTCACTCATCACTGTCCTATTACTTTGGGGTCCCTGAAATGGCTTACTGGACAAATACTACTGCTAAGCTTGTCAACTGGGCTAGAAACAAAGTTTCAAAGACTGCTTAGGTGTCATACAAAAAGCTTCTTTAAAGTGTAAGCCATTTCACACCCATAAATTTAAGTAGATGCATGTGTACAATTTTAATTGTTTGCATGGTTATTATTTCTGACCTCCGTGGATATTGATATCGTTCTGAACACTGTCTACATCTGATTTCCAGTGATCAGTTTCTTGTATTTGCCATTTTTGTCGGTTTAGTTCATACTGACCATTCTTTATGCCTGAAAAGGATGCATTTTATTGATTTTATGTCAATTATCATTTCTTAATTCAATTTTTCTGAAATGATGAGAACAAGAACATAACTACATGTAGTTTACAAATTCACATGAAATTAACAGCACAATTATTAAAATGTCTATATAAACGTTTGGTGAAATGGGAAATTAGATATTTAAAAATGACAACTTATTTACATTTTTAACTAAATGTCCAATGTATGACAGTGATTAATATATTGTATATGAAATTAACATTTTTGGGGTAAAATGAACTGGGATAATTTAGATAACACATGGATATTAAGAATCATATATTTTTGGTTTAAGTGAGATATGGGTCATAACACGGATTAACTCGGTGCATCCTGTCTTCTGAGTTGTAACTTAATCTGTAAAGTTTTGTTGTTTACTGTTGTTAAGCATGAATTATTGTTCTTGTCAGTAGTTTGCCAAACTTTGAACATAGAAAGCTTTTGAATATGTTGCATAGAGTGTCTTGTCAAATCAAACAGACTTGAAATACAGTGTGTAATCTTGCTAGTGTGTTGTATGTTGTTAATGTACATTGATGGCTTATTCATTTAGAATGTCAATTTTCAATTCCTGAAGTATATGCAAAATGTAGTTTCAGTAGAGTTTTTAGGAATCTACTGGTATAGTACTATGTTAACCACTACAGAATAAAAAGATTTTACAATATATGTCTTTATATAAGAGTTGTCACAATCTCCTCTCACAGTGACGATTATAATACCCTCCATCATCTGCATGTTTGTCCTATCTCAGCAGTGACTCTCTTAGCACTATAGTAAAGCTTCCTCTCTCCAACCCTTCCTCCCTCGGAGTTCGCTCCCTTGGTAGCTGTCCAGTAACCAGGTCACAGTGCCTCCTATACTGATAGCTGTGCCACCATGACCTGCTTGACCTCTGTTATTAATCTTCATGACCTCCTGACCTCTTAATGTTGTGCCTTTGTACTACATATACCAGCATGTTAAGTTTCAGCTTTAAGCAAATAAAAAAAAAAGAAAGCCTATACTGAAATTTTCCTTTAACATGTTCACTGCTTTGTTTATGTTCAAGAAGATAATAGCTTTAAGTATGTGAAAAGATAAGTATGTAATATGTCATGAAAGGGTGCATAGCTTGAATATTTTTACTGATCTAAAAGAATATTCTTATGATCCATGATCTCATTTCACCCTTCAAAAAATTTTAAACTTAAAAGCATTCTGCAGTTAATACTGGTATTGAATTGGTTTATACTGCAGATAGAACAGCTGCTTTTTCTGTCAGTTGATATGATGCAATGTCTTTTCTGTAGAGTTTATGTACCAGGAGGCTTTCTTGACCACCTACCGGACATTCATCACACCGCACCAACTCATAGACAAGCTGCTGTACCGCTTCCACAAATTCCACCACGCCAGCGAGAAGAAGAAGAAGGTGGGCAGGAACACCTTCTCCCTGCTCATCCGAGTCATCGATGAACTCAGGTACGTGTTTCTAGCTGTATTTTTTGTACTTTTAACAGACCATGTACATGTATTCTTGTATAATAAAGATATAAAACTACAAGGCCTTTCATTCATATTTTTTCTGCAGACCACTTTGTAAACAGCATAAGTTATGCTTCCCAGTGAGCATCAGCTTTAATGACAGATTATAGCAATCAGCATTAAGTATATCCCATTATACTCAACAGCCAGTAAAGATAAAAATTGATAGCTTGAACTTCATACTAGTAATAAACATGTATTTCATTTACACAGGTCTGTTATTTTTGAGATTTAGTATGAATTATATAAGTAGAGTTTATGCTATTTGACAGTCGTAAGGAGATGGATCAGGCCACCACCCAGAAGATGATGACCCTAGTGTTTGAACTGTTGTGTCAGAGTGACCTAATGCTGGCCAAGGTCCTGAGGAAGAAGGTCATTGAGAAGTGTGAAAGTAAGAGGACATCCCCCGACCAGTTCTCTTCCATGACATTCACCTCCTCCATCACCCTCAAGTCCAGGTACGTCTCGGACATGGAATCAAGTTGGACAGTTTTCTTCTTGACTTTCCTTCGTTGCTTCTTGGTCATTATCCAATATGTATATGATCATGTTTCCATGTCTAAGAGATTTTAAGATATTTATAACCCCCATTGGATCATTTAGAATGAGTAAGTGGGGGAAAAAAGATGGATAGGTTTATGTTCTCCAGTGTAAAGAGTTCATGGTCTGTAATATTTCATTCTGTTTTTCAGTCCTTCAGATTTTCTGTTTTACAAGTCACATGATATTGCGGAACAAATGACACTTCTGGATGCTGAGCTCTTTCAAAAGATTGAGGTAAAAATAAACAAATGGGTTTAATAAATGGATTTCCTGTTAAATGTAAATGATGAAGGATTTAACTCAGATTGATCATATTTTCTCCAACAGATTCACGAGGTGTCGCTATGGGCTCGAGAGCAGTCAGAAGAACTTAGTCCAAATCTGACCGAGTTCACAGAACACTTTAACAAAATGTCTTACTGGTAAGGAGTCCTACATCATCATCAGTGTTAAATGCTGTAGTAGAATGATTAGTGTTTTATTTCTCATTTCTGTAATGTCTTTGTAGGTGCCGGACTCAAATTCTTACACATGATGAAGCCAAAGACAGAGAAAGATATTTCTTAAAATTCATCAAAATCATGAAGGTACCTATACATTGTGTATGGTCAGAAATAATGTTTGAAATTTTAAAATTGTATGGGCTCTATTTTCCTACTTCTTTTGAAATTGAAATACATGTAGTCGTACCCCACTATCAATTATATAAACCCATTGATGTCCCTAATTGCATTAAATAAGCAAATAATTTTTCCTTGTCATTCTTCAGGAGATAAACTTTCCTTGTTAACATAGTTACATTTAGTATTGAATGATGAGTTTATTTTATTTATTTTTAGCATCTAAGGAAGTTAAACAACTTCAACTCTTACCTTGCTATCCTGTCGGCTGTGGACTCGGCCCCGATCAGACGACTGGAATGGCCCAGACAAAACCTAGAGGCATGTGACCATAATTCTTAACCTCAAACTTTGTTTTTCATGTGATCATATTTCTGTATCTCAAAATTCAACTTTGATGTGATCAAAATGCTGTACTTTAAAGTACTTAAATTTGATCTTATATCTGTACCTTAAACTTCTATTTTGATGGGTATCAAGTTGATGAAATAGGCTTACTGAGATATTGCCCTTTTTCAGGCATTAAAAGAGTTCTGTCAGTTGATTGACAGTTCTGGGTCATTCCGAGCCTATCGCCAGGCACTTGCTGAGACAGAGCCCCCCTGTATACCATACATGTAAGTCATGGCAGCTGTCACTCTTTTTTTGTTTTTTTTAACTAAATAGAGGGAATGCTGCTTTAAAATCCCTGCAAAATGGTAATGGAGATGTAATTAAATTTGTTGATTTTTTTTATGGAACTTTTTTCTATCCAAAATGTTCTGATCCTACTAAGCTGAATGTACTTACTGTAATAGATTGTTCAGGGCTTTCAATAATTCTGAAATGAATTACTTATTTCCAGAGGCTATTTTCAAAAGTTTGTTTTGCCAATTATGAAATTTAAATTATGAAATTTAAAGTAGTTCACTTCTATTATTGAAACTGAAAAATTTCCTTCTGCCTCCCTTTTTTTGATAGCCTTGCCATGTTGGAGAATGTACAAATGTTTTTTTCTCTTTCCGCAGAGGTCTGATTCTACAGGACCTCACCTTCATCAACATTGGTAACCAGGACCTACTGCCCGAGGGAAGCATCAACTTTGCCAAGAGGTGGCAGCAGTTTAACATTCTAGACAACATGAGGCGATTCAAGAAATGGTAGGTGTAATAATGAGGATATTCATGCAGAATTCTTCAAGAAATCTTTGTACTTAAGGTACAATGTCAATCTAACAAGGGAGATAAAAAATTATTTTCAAAATATTTTTATTCACGAGGGTTCTTGAATTTCATTTGTAATATAACTTCAAAAATTGTCATTGAACAAAATGTTTTCAAGCATGAGGGTACTTGGGGAATATTGCATCTTTATTTATTAAAACACACATGAAAATCTCTAAAGTATGATTTTATATTTCATTGCAGCAACTACCAGATTAAAAGGAATGAAAAACTGATAAACTGCTTTAATAACTTTGATGATTATCTCAGTGAAGAAAGTTTATGGCAGATATCAGAAAAAATTAAACCTCGCGGTGGGAATAAGAAGAGATTGGAGTTTGACAGCTAATGCAGGCAATGGAGAACAAAGCTGAAGCTGGGATAACTCGTACACTGATTAAGTTTGTAGGGTCAGGAAGTGATACCATGTATCTTGGATAGCCATAACATTTAATTTAATTCACTGAATCATTTCGTGTGGACTTATATGCACCATCAAATGTGAATATGTTTACAGAAGGGAAACATGAAGGTTTTGTTTTGAGTGCGAGAGTTGGAGGCAATACAAGTTGTACTTATTGTTATAACGCTATGTTTGTTACTTTGACCAATCCCTGACTTGGGGATTACTTGTTATGGATGACCAGAATCCTACTGGTGATGTTCATTGAATGACATTTGATTGGTTGTAGACTTTAATTTATTCCACAGAATTTTCTTTTTTTTACCCAATCCTAGGTTGAAATCAAATTCCTTAAGTATCTAAACATTTTTTTTTATTATTTAACGATTTTACAATACAAAGATAACATTTTTTATATCCTGTCATTGATTAGTAAAACCTGAATCCACACCTGTAGACTCTTGATTAAATATCTGAAGCACTTTCTTTGTCAGTAATCATAGTGATCAATTTTTGGGTTGTCTTTGTGCCAAATTGCTTCTGCTGTTGACTGTGCTAAGAGAGGCCTAGAGTATTTGGAGACAGAGTATTTATTGTTCTATGTATACAAGTGCTATGATGTGTCACATTTTATAGAGTTCTGTAATTTATTTCACCGTGTGTAGCAAACTTGCTGTGATTCTATAGTTGATGAAATAATGTCTTATATATTATGTACACTTTTAGAATACAGGGAGTTGTATGTTATAGAAAATGGACTATAGGGGTGTACATGTATTACAATATTACAATGGATTTGAATCAAAGTGGTGTTATGAAGTTACAAATATCTCACAATTTTGTTAATTGATGTAAATAAGATTGGAACATTGGCATCTGTATTGCATTTATTACAAGAGTGTAAATTATTGTAACATTACAATGGATTATACACTGAAATGTAATACAAATATTAAAATGTACTGTAATACTTAATCTTACAATGGATTGTATTATGTATTGTTTTAAGTAGTGTGTTAATTGTAATTTAGATGTTAATGAATCTAAAGATGCAGACAGGAATACCAAGTGTCAAATTCACTCAGTTGTTGTGGTTTTATATACAAACATTGCCAACCTATTCGAACACCAGTATTACCATTAGTTGAATGAACTCTGACCTCGAAATGAACACCATATACTTTTCTACTGAGCTTTTTAAATTGATCAATTAACCGTTTTTCTATAAGAGAAAGGTGTAGGATTTCAGCAATTGACTTCTGGAGACCTTTTATCTCTGTGCTGATGTTTAGAACGTACATGTATGTGTTGTTTGATAATTCTGTGTAGGAGATGTTTATAGAGCTGGCTGGTGTTCAGAACATATTGTTTTGTTATAGCTGAGTGACCTAGGACCTGTACATAGTCGCCTCATATGCAGTTATTATTAAAGAGTATACTGAAATAAAGAATTATAACAAGAGACTGTGTATGTCTTTGTCTCGGCTGATCAGGAAAGATACAGCTTTGTCTTCAAAGCACACAGGAAATGCAAATCAAAGATAACAACAGATTTAATGAATTCAGTAATTTATTTCGATTAAATAACTTTTAGAGATTTCTTACACAAAATGTATATCAGGACCTTTCTTTGTGGTAATTTTCAGCTAATATCTGTAAAACCTTTGCCTGGGCTTTTCCAGTCTGTTGGACCAGATTTCTGAAGAATCCATCTTCTATCTGTAGTAGTTGATACGGTGTATCAAATTCAACAAGTTTTCCCCGATTCAAAACCTGGAATAAAAAACACGTGCAAAATACATGCAATTTAAAAATACATTTATTCCAAATATTATGTATAGTCCAATATATTTCATTAAGGACTATTTTAATATTTCATTGTAAAATTGCTGAAAATTATATAAATACAAGTACAGTAAAACTCATTATAACAAACTCCTAGGGACCATTGGATTTACTTAGCTATATCTGTAATTCGTTAGTACCCTATAACAAATTCTCAAAATACTAAGCATAGCGAATTCGTTATATACAGTCATGTTTCCTTTCATATGACCACCATTTGTGTTTATTTAAGCATTGAATAAAAATACATTTTTACAAAACTTTCCATGATCGGATTGGAAATTGAAAAATATGTGAAAATAAATTCATTTCTACAATTATGTTAATTCGTACTGCTTACTTTTAGCAATTTAAAAGAATTCATTATAAATGATGTAATTTTCATTATATTTCACTTCTATGGTGCTCAAACTCAGTTTGCTACATCCATAAATTTGTTATAACTGAGTTCGTTATAAAGCCCTTTGATCGCCTCGACCATATTGATCACATTATAATACTCAAAGAATTATTCCTTATTCCTAAAACAAATGGTTATTCATGTAAATTTACTTCACAAGAACAGAGATAAGGTATATGATAAATTTTGCACACTGCAAAGATGGTGTTTTTTTTTAACATTTGATTGTGTGGAGATATCAAGGCTGGAATACTTACCATGACTCTACTGGAGTCCATAATGGTTTGAATCCTGTGGGCAACTGTTAGGACCGTACAATTCTTGAACCGACTTCTAATTGTTTCCTGGATCAACCTGTCAGTGCTGTCAAAATGAAACTCAACTACTGAATCTAATGTCATGCTACACTCCACTGTTATACACATATGAATTCAGCATGCTTGACCTCTACAATTTCTATGATATTTGATCTAAATGAACTTATAGTTGACATTAAGATACTGTGACCTACTTGTGACCCAAATATTCTGTGATCCTTACAGATTGTGTAACATTCATACGACTGCAACAAATTAATTTTACATGTTACCCCAACAGAGTCAGTGACCCTCAAGTGACCATTACAGATTATGTGACAATCTTGTGACCCCTACAGATTATGACCTTCTTGTGACCCCTATAGATTCTGAGCCCTACATGTGACCCCTACAGATCCTGTGACCTACAGACTTAGTGACCTACACCTGACCCTTACAGATTTGACGATCCCTACCAATTTTTTGACCTACTCATGACTCTTAAAGATTGTGCAACCTTTTTGCGACCCCTACATATTCTGTGATCTACATGTACTTTGGACCTGTATATATTCTATGACCTACTTTAGACTCCTACAAATTCTGTGACCCCCATAAACTCCAAGACTTACTTTTGAACCCTACAGATTATGTGACCTAATTGTGACCCCCTCCCCCAACACCTCTGTGACTTACTTGTGGTCCACGTTGGCCGTGGCCTCATCCAGCACCAGTATGTTGTTCTGTCGGAGGATGGCCCTGGCCAGACACACCAGTTGTCTCTGCCCCACACTCAGGTTTTGTCCGCTGTCAGACACCTCCATGTACAGTCCCTCTCTCTTACCCTGCACCTTCAGCTTGAGCTGCACCTGTAATAAAATGTGATGCAGCTTAGACTTAATGCATCTGTAGACACGTACTGATTTAACTTCAAACTTAAAATATTGCACGTAACCCATTCATTCTGATAATGCCTTACATCCAGTAGTTTTGGCAAAGATCTAATTTTTGCTTTTTCACAATCACTTTTACATTGTAAAATATTCAATACGCAGAAATTATTCCAGTATTGTTTGCTATAAGAAACTTTTGAATAGCAAAAAATGACTGGTGCAAATAAAAATTTCCCCCATTTTCGCAATTTTTGTGACACGTGAAAAAAAAATGGATATACGATAATTAACTGGAGGTTTTATGTACATCTTTTTTTCACATCCTCAAGAACACTTTATACAATTCATAATTTTTTTTAACACACCTATGTAACACACATCTGCCATTTTTACTGGTATGTTAGTACCTGTTCTAGTGCAGCCCATAGCTGGTCATCTGTATATTCCTCAAAAGGATCCAAATTCTTCCTTAGAGTACCACTGAATAAAATTGGATCCTAAAAACATTGAAAAGTTCCAATCATTCCATGATTCAAATTTACATTGCTTAGTATTCTCCACAACAGACGGCAAAAGGTTTGGTCAATTGAATGGGATCCTGTAAAAATAGTACATATTTGTGCAGACCTGATAAAACGACAACTTCACCATTCTAGACCCGAAGTGTTAACAATGCCGACGATTGAAATCCTGAACTGAGACTTGTTGAGTGTAAGTTTACAAGTAAAGGTGAAAGAAATGTACTTCATATGCTGGCATATAAAATGATCCAATCAATTTTTTTACATTAGTGAGTGACTATTGTCAGGTTGACCCTACCTGTGGAATGACAGAGATTTTATTTCTGAGTTCGTGGAGGCCGATCTTTAACACATTGACATCATCAATTAAGATCTCCCCTGTCGGCTCTGCTAGCCTCAGTAATGCGGCCAGTAATGAACTCTTCCCGGCTCCAGTCCTTCCCACAATCCCAATCTAAAAGGAAGAAACCAAGCTGTCTCATTGTCAAAGCATGCTTCATTAGGTGTTCAAAAGACCAATGTAATGTTACAAAATTGATGGCATCCAGATAGCTGTGCGCTAACGGTATTTCATTGCTCATCTGTCTGTCTGTCAGTCTTATGGCGTTTTACCATCTGATTTTGACTCTGGACTTACCTTCTCTCTGCTGTTGATTAGACAGGTTATATTGTGTAAGACTTGGTCAGTATCAGATGAATACTGTAGTCCAACATCGACTAGTTTAATCTCCCCACTTTGAGGCCAGGAGGGAGGGGGAGGGGAATCAGAGACTTTGGGGGCCTCCTGTACTAGCCTTGTGTAGGACACGATTCTTTCCACAGACGTCATCTACAATCAGAGTCTATTAAATGCTTGAAAGAAGAATTATCATAAGAGAAAATTTCTTCTCTGGAAATCAAAACATTTCTGAGTACATAATAGAAACATGTGAATGGATCTAAAAAGGATTCCTACCTGTGTGCTTAAGAAACCAGATTTCCTCATCATGTACTCAAAAGGGCTGGCCATTGTCAGCAAATAGTTCAGAGCCATTCCAAACAGCCCCCCAGATAATCCAATCACTAAAGCAGACAACTACTACTTACTATCTTACTGGGACCACTACTTACAATATTAATGGGGCCACTACTTACTATCTTACTGAGACCACTACTGACAATATTAACGGGGCCACTACTTACTATCTTACTGAGACCACTACTTACAATATTAATGGGGCCACTACTTACTATCTCACTGAGACCACTACTTACTATCTTACTGAGACCACTACTTACTATCTTAATGAGACCACTACTTACAATATCAATGGGGCCACTACTTACTATCTTACTGAGACCACTACTTACAATATTAACAGGGCCACTACTTACTATCTTACTGAGACCACTACTTACAATATCAATGGGGTCACTACTTACTATCTTACTGAGACCAGTACTTACTATCTTACTGGGACCACTACTTAATATCTTACTGAGACCACTACTTACAATATCAATGGGGCCACTACTTACTATCTTACTGAGGCCACTACTTACAATATCAATGGGGTCACTACTTACTATCTTACTGGGACAACTACTAACTATATTAATGGGGCCACTACTTACTATCTTACTGGGACCACTACTTACAATATTAATGGGGCCACTATTTACACAAAATTAATGGGGCCACTACTTACTATCTTACTGAGACCACTACTTAAAATATCAATGGGGCCACTACTTACTATCTTACTGGGACCACTACTTACAATATCAATGGGGCCACTACTTACTATCTTACTGAGGTCACTACTTACAATATTAATGGGGTCACTACTTACTATCTTACTGGGACCACTACTTACTATCTTACTGGGACCACTACTTACTATCTTACTGAGACTACTACTTACAGTATCAATGGGGCCACTACTTACTATCTTACTGAGACCACTACTTACAATATTAACAGGGCCACTTCTTACTATCTTACTGGGACCACTACTTACAATAATAATGGGGCCACTAGTTACAAAATATTAATGGGGCCACTATTTACTATCTTACTGAGACCACTACTTACAATATTAATGGGGCCACTATTTACTATCTTACTGAGACCAATACTTACAATATTAATGGGGCCACTACTTACTATCTTACTGGGACCACTACTTACTATCTTATTGAGACTACTACCTACTATCTTACTGGGACCACTGCTTACATTATTAATGGGGCCACTACTTACTATCTTACTTGGACCACTACATACTATATTAATGGGTCACTACTTACTATTTTATTGAGACCACTACTTACTATCTTACTGATAGTACTAATTACTATCTCACTGGGACCATTATTTACTATCTTACCGGGACCACTTATTACTATCTCACTTGGACCACTACTTACTATCTTACTGGGACCACTAATTACTATCTTATTTAAACCACTTATTACTATCTTACTGATACTACTAAGTACTTTCTTATTGAGACCAATACTTACTATCTTACCAGGACCACTTATTACTTATACAATATTAATGGGGCCACTACTTACTATCTTACTGAGACCACTACTCACAATATTAACAGGGCCACTACTTACTATCTTACTGAGACCACTACTCACAGTATTAATGGGGCCACTACTTACTATCTTACTAGGACCACTAATTACTATCTTACTTAAACCACTTATTACTATCTTACTGATACTACTAATTACTATCTCACTGATACTACTAATTACTATCTTATTGAGACCACTACTTACATTATTAATGGGGCCTCTACTTACTATCTTACAGGGACCACTACTTACTATTTTATTGAGACCACTACTTACTATCTTACTGATACTACTAATTACTATCTCACTGGGACCACTACTTACTATGTTACCAGGACCATTTATTACTATCTCACTTGGACCACTACTTACTATCTTACTAGGACCACTAATTACTATCTTACTTAAACCACTTATTACTATCTTACTGATACTACTAATTACTATCTTATTGAGACCATTACTTACTATCCCTGAGAACCAATGACAAAAGGATGACAAGGATCAAGTAGATGTCCAGGAAGAAGAGAGAGCGCAGGCTGAACCAGCGGTTGGCAGACAGGTACAGGAAGAAGGCGCTGGTGTGTCGGTCCTGGAATCTGTCAAAATCCCGCAGGAACTTCCTACTCATTCCCAGGGCTCGGATTGACTGGAGTCCCACCAGAGTGTCCGAGATGTGGGAGAAGATAGGACTCAGGGCTAATCAAGGAAACAGGGAGTTGAACAAAGTACATGTATATGCATGATAAAGATTTAAATGGGACTCATGGCTAGCCTAATCAAACAGGGAGTTGAACAAAGTGTGCATGATGAAGGCTCAAATTTTTTTTTTTTTAATTTCTAGAAGATGATCTGACATGGGCTGCATTTAATATTGTGACAGCTATTGTAGCTGATAGGTTAGATACATGTACATGTATCTAAGTCCTACTGAATGCACTGTATGGTTCATGCATGTTATGGACAAGCTAGCATATGGTTCAAGATCATAATTGCCACATCGAGCTAGGTAGCTGCTATGATCTTGAACACAATCCTGAACTTGCAATACTCACTTGTGGCCTCTAAGCGTTTCATATTTCTGGTGGACGGTAATGAGAACCATCTTATTAAGTAAATCACTATAACCAAGGGAATCAAAGGTAACAGCAAGAACGGATTGATGAAACAGGTTATACCAATTTGCATCGCCAAGTGAACACCTTCCTAAATTAAAATACAAAATAAAACAGCTGACATTGAATATTTAAAACAATAGACCCATGGGCCTTAAAAAACATAACACAATTTATTACCATACTTCAGTTAATCTTTAAATAGTAAAACAAAAGAAAGATACTGATGTGTATTTCCGAAATTTAATCCATATAAAAAGACTGGTATGCAATAGCTCTTCCCAAGATCCAGAGCTTCAAAAATCAAACTCAAGTCAAGGATTTTTTTTTCATAATGGAATTATTCTACGTGTGAAAAAAAATGTTCCTAGGAAAAGGATAAAACATACCTCTATAACCGTGTTTGTTACTGTAGGTAAGAAGGAATCTATCAACCACAAGTCTCGTGCAAATTTGTTCAATATGTGCCCTGAAAGGAGACATAATGAGAAGTCAAGCTTGAGAATGACCATGAGAATAAGATAGATAGAAAGACAAAATGGTGTCACATCTTCAGAAAGAATCTCTTAAATCTGCAGCTGACAAATATATGACTAGAAGATACAAAGTTATTAGGTTATATCAAAACCATTCATTTGACCTCAGGAGAAAAGATACAAACAGACAAGTACTGTAATTGTATTACGACATTTGGCAGAAAATAGTTTTTCAACAAATTAGCCTGGATTTGAATTAGCATATTTCTGAATGTGCCTATTATGATACATGTATAAATGGCAATTAGTGATGTTATTGATTTAGCGGAAGCGGCTTTCCGCCAAAAATGCTAAAAAGAATACACAGCCAAATGTGATATTTACAATATAAACTCTTTTCACGTTTCCTTACCCAAAGGGTTTGAGTCAAAGAAATGGGTCTTGGCCCCCATCACCACCTGGAACATGTTATTGTGTAGTCTCTTGCTGATGATGACTGACATTCTGAAGTAGACGAGGCTGAAAAGACTGATTCCCACCACAAAGACTGACATGGCCACCAGGTACTGCTGCATCAGCTCGTCTCCCTGGGTGCTAATCAGAGACCCCTCGGGGGTAGAGTTGCTGGGGAGAGTGGGGCGTAGAGGGGAATTTATGTTGTACATTGTGTTTAGTCCCTGTGTTTGGTTCAACGTATCGATCACTGGATAAAGCGGGTAAGATCCATTTTGTGTCCTTAAGTTTAGAGAATCTGAGAGTTCTGCCCTGGAGCCAAGAGTTTTAGAGATTACAGATGAATGCAAATGTGAATTAAAATTATAATGACTCGTGTAGTTTATACATTTATATATTGACTGGCATGACTCACAACACCCAAAGATATAAGAAAAGTCAAAGTTTATACATGTGCAATCAGTACAGATATACTTTCAAAAAGGTTGTTCACACAACACTAACCATTTAGCTAGATGCCAGTCTCCATATCCACAAGCAGCCTGTAAATTTATAATCAGAAGTAATTACAGATTACAAAGCTCACCAAGATAAGGAATCACCTTTATGAGACCACCTTTATCATACAATTCAATATCATATATTACAATATCATGTGATACAATATATTATTATATATTATACAATTTTTTTTATACAATATCATATTGTATCGTATAATATTTTACAATATTATATTTTATGATTCAATATTGTATCATATAATACAATACTGTATCATATCATACAATATCATAGGAATCATTTAACAACAAACACATCCATCAAGCAAGTTTGAGTGAGGTAGTATATTAAGGGTTTTTTTTGCATCTTTGATAATGGATTTCAGGGTCTGTTTCTTAAGCTAGCCTTATGTTTCAAATCCAAAGTTACAAGATCCATGAAAGTTAGTCATGACAGCATTTAACAACTTAAAAACCTACACCTCCTCAGCATCAAGATAATCAAGATCAAGCTCTGTATCTGAAGCTACCTCTATTTACACATCCATAGTTATTTTAACTGTTTAAGTCTGACTAGGTATGAGCAGAATTTAATTCATTTTATAACCAGCTCCAAGACTCTAAGACAATTTGAGTTGCTCTAAAATCTTAAACCTGCCTAAGCATCTTGATAATCAAGATCAATCTCTCTAACTCTGTGATTCATTTATATTTAAATCAACCATGCAAGTTTGAATAATCATTAGTAGTTTTATTCATATTTATAAACTTAACCTTCTCCAGCATTCAAAAACTATGGCTCAGATTCATCATCCACGCCTGTGGAGTGCATCAGTATCACAAGATGCATCATCTATCCAAATTTGATAAATATTGAACCAATAATAACTAAGATTTGTTTATCAAAGGGCACCTGCTCCAAAAACTTTAACCAGTTCCAAAAACCTTAACCTCATCCAGCATCCGAAACCTTTGGTTCAGATTCAGCATTTATGCATGTCAAGGGCATAAGTGTCATAAGATGCACCATCCATGCAACTTTGGTGAAGTTAGAACCGGTAGTAACTTAGATATGGCTATCAAAGGGCACCTGCTCCAAAAACTTTAACTAGCTCCAAAAACCTTAACCTCATCCAGCATCCAAAATTCATGGCCCAGATTCAGCATCCAAGTCTTTTAAGTCCATAAGTATGTCCAGATGCACCATCCATGCAACTTTGGTGAAAGTAGGACAAGTAATAATTTAGAGACTTGCACCAAAAACTTTAACAAGCTCTGGACGCCGACACCGGGGGTATAGCATAAGCTCCCCCCGACTTCTTCTCGGCGAGCTAAAAATGATTATTCATGTACATCTATGTACTTACTCTTGGTAGGCAGAAACTGAGACCTTCAAAAGATACCCAGGCCACACCAATATAATTTCTTGTTCGTCGGACATCCAATGAAAAAAAGTACAAGCGGGCGAGCGATTAAAAAATAAAATTATTTTTTTTTGTAGGCAAAATTATTAGGCGGGAGGTAAAATTGTGCGGACAATTATATTTTTTCTACATGTTTCTGATTTATATTATTTAAACTATTTAAAATACGAAAAAAGAGCAGAAATAGAACAGAAAACAGTGCAGAATTTGATGGATGAGGGAAATTAATAATATTATTATTTGTACAGTTTTATTTAAATATGAGCGCGCGGGATCTGACGAACAAGAAATGTTATTGGTGTGGCCCCAGAAATACGTTGTAGAAATAGCTGAACAATTTGAACAGATTTATTTTTTTTAAAAACCCTGTTCATCAAGCCATCCTCAATCTTGCATTCCCCCAAAAATCTAAATTTGTATATCTACATGTATATCACTGTAAGATCCCTCCAAAAAGTTTGTAAAGATTTCCTGGATATTGATGTAATTTATAAGTATGATTTATTTACATTGTGATGTGATCACATACATATTCACTAAAGGAAATTCAGTGTATTTTCAAGATAAGTTCCACTTTATTAGATCCTCAAGTATTTGCATGTCATGGATTCCATCTGCCTCCCCCCCCCCCCCCCCCCCCCCCCCCCCCCCCACACACACACACTCTTACTCACACCCAGATTTGCACTCTTGCAAGCTACTATCACTGACATAGGCAATCAGAAGAAGGAACATGGTCAGTGGTAGATACAGCCATGGCCGACCAGAGAGGTAGTAGTCCTTGTAGACATTCCAACCAACGTCTCCAGTCTCCGCAAATTCCCCATCACCAACCGCCTCAGTACTCTACAGAAAACAATTTTACCCTCAGCTCAATGGTCCTGGATTTTTCTAGTTTAAAATGACATAAATATTCCATACTAGCAGTAAATCAAACATCTTCAAGTTTTCAATTTGATGATCACATACCGGTATTCTCAGTTTTATCAAAGGTTAGTTGCCAATTCAACTCCAGGAACCTACTTTTTCTCCCTGTACATTGACAGATTTTTCTTGTCTCTCATCTTTTTCTTCATTGTCTTTGTCGTGCTTGGTAAGGATGGAGGAAAATTCTGTCCCCTGTTTCACAAGTTCATCATACGTTCCAACACTTACCACTCTACCCTAAAGCAACATACCAGGTACCTTAGTTATTGGTATCTTCCTTAACAAATCAAAGTCAAAGAAATGTAAGAAAAAATCGACCAAAATAAATAATATATACAACACTAAAGAAACAATATTTATGACTACAAAGATGACTAACAACATTGGTCAGATTAAGTGGAACAAACCTCGGTCAGAACAACAATTCTGTCAGCTGACCTTAGATACTGCAGTTGATGAGTCACTAAAATCCTGGTCTTCCCTCTCAACAACTCACATATACATCTGAAATAAAAGATATCAGCATTTTAGTCTCTCTCTCTCTCTCTCTCTCTCTCTCTCTCTCTCTCTCTCTCACGAGATCTTACTTTTGGAACAGGTGACTCCCCACCTCTGTGTCCACTGCCCCCAGGGGATCGTCCAGCAGGTACACATCTGCCTCCCTGTACACCGTCCTGTAAATCAATAAAGAATGAAGAGCATGGTCAGCCTACATCTGTTATTTCAAAACGAATTTTAGTTGGGTTTATATTAAAGTCAGAAAATTATCCATGCTATATTTTCACCCTACATACATACATAGGAAGAGAATTATTAGAAAACATTACCAAGAGGCACACAGGCCTTGACGGTCACCTGAGTATCATAGCCCTTAGATTGACATGTCAGAGAATCTCGTGTTTGCATTTTAAGCTTCTTTTTGAAGTCTAAACCCTAATCTGAGACTCCTCTGACTGTTACCCTGCTTTTATTATTTGATGTTTGAAAAACATTCATTCATGAAAATGTGGGGGGTGGGGGGGGGGGGGGGTTCAAGAGTCAGAGGAATCTCAGATTATCTATACCTTAGTTACAGGGGCCAAAAATTGTAAACTTTTGGTAATAAGAGACCTGCAGGCCTTTAATAGTCAAATTTTTATAATATTAACTGTTTCATTTATAATGCACACAAAACACGTACATCTTATTTCTACACTTAGTATACAATGCACAGGATATTAAAGTAGATTTCCTAAAATAGAACACAAATTTAATTCAATATTGCTAAGTGACAATTTACCATGTTGTGTTCAAGATGAAATTAAAATTGTTAATGAATGACAAACAGCAATTACCTTAAGTAAAAATACATGTTCAATATATGGCCATATTTATCACCTCCCCCCCCCCCCCCCCCCCCCCCCCCCCCCAATAAAAAGCCTCAATTTCTGTCCCATGGCCTGGGCAGTGAATTTCATATTGCAACATCAGGACATTATCACTTATTAGGTTTGTTACTGACTGACTACAGAAATATATTGGGTTCGCCTCGCCGTCTATGAGATTGATTTCTGTAGTCATTCGACTCGCCATCTATGAGATTGATCAACCCGATATATTTCTCTAGTCAGTCAGTAACAAACCTAATATGTGTTTTGTTTCCCGAGGACTATCAAGTGAGACATTTATTCACAAACAGCAATGATCTACGCAAAATCCATGTAGAAGTAAACTCTTCAAAACTATCATTGAATTCTCACCTTTCTCTTTTAAAAACTTTGCTGTACCCTTGTTCACTTACAATATTTTGTTACGGTTTCTCTATTAAATATGATGAAATTTCAAGCTGAGTAGGCGAAGTGTCCGCCAATGTTAATTCTTACCAGACGGACATAGAGAGATATCCGGCAGTCATGTGTCAAGTATAAACCAATGAAAGTGTGACATTTCAGGGAAAACAATATGAACATAATAACAATGCGTGACTTTATCTCCCACGACTGTGATAGTACAGAAGAAAATATTATTAAATCAATACATTTTCACTATATGGCCAGATTGGCCCCGCCCTAGGGGCCTGAACCCCTGACCCAGGGACCATGAATTTCACAATTTAAGTAGATGACTTCATGGATATCATAACCATGCATTTAGTTTTTCTCAAATACATATGGGAGTAGAGAAAAAGATTTTTTAAGATTTAATATATTTTCACTATATAGCCATATTGGCCCCGCCCTAGGTCCTTAACCACTGTCCCAGGGACCATGAATTTCACAATTTAGGTAGAGGGTATCATGGACATCATAACCATGCATTTAGTTTTTTTTCAAATGTATATGTGAGTAGAGAAGATTTTCTAAGATTTAATACATATTTACAATATGGCCATATTGGCCCAACCGTAGGGCCTGAACCCCTGATCCAGTGGCCATGAATTTCACAGGTGTTGTAGAGGGCTTCATGGACATCATAACCATACATTTAGTTTTTTCCCCACATTTGTGCAAGTAGAGAAAAAGATTTTTGAAACTTTTTTCTTTTTTTTTTTGCATATTTGGCCCCGCCTATGAGGCCCTGGGGGCAGGGGTGGTAAAGCCATGAATTTCACAATCTAGATTCCCCTTATCATAAAGATGCTTTACACCAAAAATGATAACAATTGGCCTTGTAGTTTTTAAGAAGTTAAAAATGTAAAATTGTTAATGCACAAAGGACGACGCATGACGACGGATGAAGACCAATTGCAATAATTCACCTGAGTGATTCAGGTGACCTAAAAACTTTTGAATGAGTTTGACCTCTGTGGATTCATTTTTTGAAGGAGCTCATTTTCATGGATTGTCATGTTTTAAAAGGTTTGTTGGGATGTAATTTCATGGAATTACTTGTACATATAATTGGCTAGGAATGTGTTTCATAATTTGTCAGAGATGCCAATTTCAAGGTGAGAAGTAACCATGAAATCCACGTATATTGAGCCCCTGTAGAACTGTGAATACCTTGCGAGTGTGAGCCTGGCCTTCTGACCTCCGCTCAGCAACAAGCCTCGCTCCCCGACCAAGGTCTGGTCCCCCAGTTTCATCAGCTCCAGGTCCTATAGAAAGTGTGCAGCCCTCAATCAGAACTTAATATACAGCAGATCCTATACATAGTGTAGCCATGTTAACCTAATCAGTACTATAGCATTATTGCTAAAAGTTGATTCAGTACTTTCAGATTTAAAACTTTTTTTGATTAATTATGTTTCTAAAAGCCTGATAATTTTGAACTTCCAGACAAACCTAAGTTTAAAGACTGTCTCAGTCCCAGATTTAAAACTTTTTTTTTTATTAATATGTTTCTAAAAGCCTGATAATTTTGAACTTCCAGACAAACCTAAGTTTAAAGACTGTCTCAGTCCCAAGTTATTGTTTCTGTCACTTTTTGACAATTTTTAATTAAAAATACACATACCCATGAAAAAGGTACAATTGAAATTGATGAAAGGTAAAAAAACCCAAGATTTCTTCATCGACACATTATCTTTTTTTCTCTCAGAAAATTTCACAGGAGTGAAAATAGATTTCTTACGTTATCATCTGTGTACTTTTTACGTCCGTTGCAATGCAAAATCCCATTGACTTTTTATTTTTAGCTGAATATTGAAACCTAACAAGCTAGAGGGGGCGTTTCAAAGAAAACATCTTAGGATTTTTTCATAATTTTGAATGAACATCATTTGAACCCAGAGGTATTTATGAATATCAAATGATTTAAGAAAATGTGCTGCATTAATATCTTGGGACAGAGTATAGAAGGGAAACCATACATGTATTACATTAACAGTCATTAACTAATAATGGCTTGACTTTAGATGAAAAGGATTTTGACTAAAATAAAGGTCTACTGCTGATCATTTGTAGCTAATTCAGGATTACTTAGCCTATTTTTACCTTGTATAAAGCACAGGCATGCAACACCTGACGATATCTCTCTTGTTCCACATTCTCTCCAAACGTGATGTTGGCCTGAAAGGTTCCAGACATGACCCACGGTGTCTGAGCCATGTATCCCAGCATGCCCTGCACACACACCTGACCTGTCGCGGGTGGAAGTTCTTTAAGAAGGCTCAACAGAAGAGATGTCTGTTGGGGAAAATATCTCAATGCAACTCTTTTGCAGTCTACATATATATATATATATATATATATATATATATATATATATATATATATATGAACAACAATTGATAAATGTATATATAATAGAATACAGAATTTAACTGAGATACAAACCTTTCCAGAACCAACTGGTCCAACTACTGCCAGGAGTTCTCCCTTGAATAAAAAAATTCATAAAAAAATAATGAATTTTAAAGGATATGAAAACTTCTTGTCAAAGAAAAATAATCCTTACAGTCAAAAATATCAATGCTTTTTGATTAACACTAAACTCCTACCTTTTTGACATCTAGATCAATATTCTTCAAAGAAAATGCCTCACTCATCTCCTGAAATGAAACAACATAGTAACCTTAACCTTTGTCATTCTTGTTTAAATTGAAATTCGCATAATTTTATTTACACAATGATAATTGAATTATATCACAAAAATGTTATTTAGATAAGTACATGTCATTTTAAAAACATAGGTAATCACAGATTACAAAGCTCACCGAGACAAGGCATCACCTTTATGAAGCATCACCTTTATGAAACCACCTTTATCATATTATATGAAAATCATAGTTAATGATCTTGGATATACATGGATACTGTTTTGACACAATATCGTATTATTATATCATATGTTAAAAAATTGTATGATAATCATATGTTCATTTCATACGGTATTATAGGATACAATGTTTAACAATACAATAATATAAAAGGATATTGTATCCTATGATATTTACAATATAAATGTATATCATATAATACAATAAAATACTGTAAAAAATAATGATGAAATATGATATTATAACATATCATATGACGTGTTATACATTATTGTATTTGATCACATAATACAATATCATAATATATAATATATGATACAATATAGTATTATATGATAAATATCATATCACATAATACATCACAATATTGTAACATATGATATTAAATCATTATTGATTATTATATTGAATAATATAGTACGGTATTGTATTGTATGATATTGTATCATATGACACAATATAATTTGATACATTGTATCATATATGATACAATATCATGTAATATAGTAATATATTATATAATACAATATCATATTATACAATATCGTATCATGTGATAAAATATCATATATTACAATTTCATGTGACATAACAACATATTATATAAACCAAAATGATAATATACAATATAATATCATATAATATGATATTATAAGTTATACAATATCGAATCATATGATACAATATTATATATTGGAATATCATATGAAATAATAGCATTTGATAAAATAGTATATAATACAATATCATATTATACAATATTGTATCATAATATACAATACTATACATAACAATATCATGATACAATATCATATCATAATGTACAAAAAATTAATACAATATCATATCATATCATATAACCTTTTGCAATATAATATATGATATAATATTTTATTATATAAAACAATAGTATATGATATCATACAATACTATATCATAGGAATCATTTAACAACAAACACATCTATCAAGCAGGTTTGACTGAGGAGATTTTTATTTAGCATACTTGATAATGGAGATCAGGCTCTGCATCTGAAGCTACTTCTGGGATTCATTTATATTATAGTTAAATCAACTATGCAAGCTATTATCTATAAAACATGTCACCTGTTCCAAAAAAACTAAACCTCATCCAGCAGCTGAAACCTATGGCTTAGATTCAGCATTCAAGCCTGTCAGGTGCATCAGTATCATAAGATGCATCATCCATGCAAGTTTGGTGAAGTTAGGACCAGTAATAACCAAGATATATTTTTTAGCATCCTTGATAATGGAGATCAGGCTCTGCATCTGAAGCTACCTCTGCGATTCATTTATATCATAGATAAATCAACTATGCAAGTTTGAAATAGTACTATTTTCTATTAAAAATTGACCTGTTCCAAAAACCTTAACCTCATCCAGCATCCGAAACCTATAGCTTAGATTCAGCACTCAAGCCTGTCAGGTGCAACAGTATCATAAGAGGCATCACCCATGCAAGTTTGGTGAAGTTAGGACCAGTAATAACCAAGATATATTTTTTAGCATCCTTGATAATGGAGATCAAGCTCTGCATCTGAAGCTACCTCTGCAATTCATTTATATTACATGTATAGTTAAATCAACTATGCAAAAATGTGACCTGTTCCAAAATCCTTAATCTCATCCAGCATCCAAAACCTATGGCTCAGATTCAGCCTGTCAGGTGCATCAGTATCATGAGACAAGTTTTATGAAATTATGACCAGTAATAAATAAGTTATATGCAAATCCATGCAAGTTTTATGAAGTTTGGACCAGTAATAACTAAGATATAATCATCAAAGGGCACCTGCACCAAAAACTTTAACCTGCTCCAAAAACCTTAACCTCCTCCAGCATCCGAAACCTATGGCTCAGATTCAGCATTCAAGCCTGTCTGGTGCATCAGTATCATAAGACACACCATCAATGCAAGTTTGGTGAAGTTAGGACCAGTAGTAACTTAGAAATTGCTATTAAAGGGCACCTGCACCAAAAACTTTAACCTGCTCCAAAAACCTTAACCTCCTCCAGCATCTGAAATTCATGGCCCAGATTCAGCATCCAAGTCTTTCAAGTCCATAAGTAGGTCCAGATGCATCATCCGTGCAAGTTTGGTGAAGATAGGACAAGCTAAAACTTAGATACAGGACCTGCAACAAAAACTTTAACCAGGTCCGGACGCCGACGCCGATGCCGAGGGTATAGCATAAGCTCCCCCTGACTTCGTCTCGGTGAGCTAAAAAGCAAATACATGTATGTGAATAGTGTTTTAAATAAAATATATTCTGAAATTAAAATTTGTTTAATACAAATGAGATGTTAAGTAATCTATTTGTATAATTTTGCAAATATTTTTAATTTTAAAATACCCTTGTAAGCTCTGAATGGCACTTATAACCATTAGTAAATTGTTATTGATTTCTTCACTTTTATCTCACCTGGTCCAGAAGTTTATCGGCAACACCCCCCTTGTCTTGGGGGTGGGGCCCTAGCCAGCTGGCGGTCATGTCTCTGATACAGACAGACACATCCCCGTTCTCTATTGACTTGGCTGTCCCATCAGACTCAGAAAACACCTTCATATCTTCTACTGTGAGGAAAGACTGTAAAAACAAGTATATATACTAAGTAATGTTTCGGACATGTTATAAGACAATTCAAAAAAAAGGTTTTCATTAATATACCTGGTTAAGAGGAAGCCACTTTCTGCCAAAACTATATAGAGCACATATTTACAGTATTCTCTAGCAGATTTACTGACAGTTTACCTGTATTCTTTTGAGGGATGATGCGAGCTCTTTGTTATCTTCCACCAGGTACATCATATAGAGGAAGATAGTGAGTCGTAGACAGAAGACCCAGCCCAGGGTACTGTAGATCCTCTGAGCAGACAGGGGAACCCCCGTGTACCATGCTGTTCCAAACAGGGCCATGCTGATGACCACGGAGGCACTCTGGTACAAACCCATGTTGATGGACTTGGCAATATTAGCTTTCCATATCTCGGACATCTCCGACCTGAAATCAACATTTAAAAATAAATTAATTTTGACAATCTTAACAATATTCATAATTAAAGCCCAGATTTTTAATGCTTTTCATAAAACCCAAAAATGGGCCAAGCAAGTAACAGTTACGGTACCCTCTAAGGTTAAATACAATTTCTTTAAATGGTTTATTCAAGCAGTACATTTTTATAACTCTCATCACAGCAATAATTTGGTTTGTCCAGATTTGTAATTCTTTTCATAAAATTCAAAAATGGGCCAAGCAATGAAAGATACCAAAGACTCAGTAAAAGTAACAGTTACCGTCTAAGGTTAAATACAATTTCGCTGAAGGGTTTTTCCCAGCAGTACATTTTTATAACTCTCATCCCAGCGATTATCTGGTTCATTAAATGAATTCTTCTGTCTCCTGCAGCTCCTATCTTCATTCTGCAAAGTTGCATTAATGATACATAATTTGTTTTAAACAGTATAGGTTTTTCATTTAGCAACTTCTCTATACAGTAAATCATAGCTAAAGTGAACATGCTTATTACAAATTCATCCCAACAGTGAAGTCAGTTTCATTCCCTCTTTTATGATTTTAACACTTATTTCAAATTACATTTATAATGAATCAAAATTGGTTGTTCATGGCACTTCATTTTAATTATGTGTAGCTGCATGTAGATACTGGAAATATATGCTTCAATCTGAAAATGCTGTAGATGTCTGTACCTCAGTTTCCCATAAATCCATCCCAGCATGACCTGTAGGGGTATGATAACCAGAGTGACCACTAGTACGATGAGACTGACCAGACCGATCTGTTGGTACAACAAGTACAGGATAGCCGCAATCTCCAGGGGACCCACCCAACAGAAATGTAAATTCTCGATTGCCTGAAGAAAACAACAGCTGAACATTAAATTAAGCTTTAAGTTTTTCTCGGCAACAAAAATTATCATATAATTGTTTCAATGAATTTACACTTTGAAACATTTTCTTACATCAGAGAATTTCTTTAAATCTGTTGACAAATGATTGATAATTTTTCCTGATGTTGTGGAATGTTTTGACCAGCTGCTCATCTTGAGTATCTGGAAATGTCATTTTTAGGTTTTAGAACATTAAATGGAAGCATAGATTTTACACTGTATCGGTTATGAATGAAATTACAAAACTATTTTAAATTCACTAGAATTATAGTCATCAATAAACAATGAATTGTAGAGTTTGTCTTACCTTCCTATAAATGAGACTTGCCCCAGCTACTTTCATTTTCAAAGCAATATGGTGACAAGTGGAGAAATACTTGGGATTGACGATCAGCTGTAGAATGTGACTGACTGCCACCACCGTCGCGTAGATGTATACCTCCGTCTGTGACAAGGTGGAGCCAGGCTGGAAGTAGGAGATGATCCGACCAATCAGGTAGGGCTGGGCAATCCTGATGCTTTCCTTTACAAATACGCAAAAAGTGGAAACGGAATATATACAAAAGATTAAAAAAGACAGTATTATAGTTTCTATATCTGGCTTTAAGTATAAACATGGTAAATCTTGTACAACTGTAATGTTTCTAGGTACTATAAACATTTTTTATTTAGCATGTACTATATATGGCAGAAATGATTTTTCAACAAGTTAGCATGGATTTGAATTAGCGTGTCCTTGATCGATTTAATTTTTTAAAATTTATATGCAAGGCATTTGGCGATGTACTTGATTTAGCGGATGCCGCTTTCCGCAAAAAACACCAAACAGAATAAATGGCCAAATTTAATACTTTTGCAGGATTCAACTGTGGGTTCGGATATTCGGCTGCTCTGCCTCAACAATTCAAGAAATGTATAAACTAACTACAAATTTTCTTAATCAAATATCAATAATACATAATATATATACAAACACCTATTTTATCATGGAGCGCATGTGCTTCAAATAAACCCTAACAGCTATAACTAGCTAATACAATATCAAATGAAGTCTCGAAAGCCTTGTTCAGGCACATAAGACTAATTATCCTTCTTTAAAGGGTTTGTCCTCACCTAGTGAGAAGTGACTGTCTTCAACTTAGACTGCAACTAACTTAAACTTCCGCTGTGGCTGCTTATATACTCTCACATCCCATGTGATTAACGAGGATTGAAAGGGAGTGATAAACCGGAAGTGCTAATAACTCGGCTCCAATAGACAGAATGGGAACAATGTTCTTAATTCCGACATTTGTTTCACAACCATATGTATTACCACAAGTAACATTTATTTTATAATACCAGGAATAAAAATTGCTTCAAGATGTTTGGTTCAAGTATCCATGAGTTACACTATTACAGGAAATTCCAAATGCTAATAGATTTAACATAACATGCAGCCAATTTGACACAATGCTTACAGAGGTGACAAGAAAGATGCCATTAGCGCCCCACTCCCATTTGAACTCTGCAATCACTGCCCAATACAAACTTGGCTTTTTTCCTTTTTCTTCACATTTTTTCACATGGGCATACCAGGATCTACAAGCATCAGTCGGAAAAGAAAGAAAAAATATTTATAGATATTTCACGTATAATAATTATTTGGATTAATTCCTAGATCATCAGACAAACTGTCAAAGAGCCTTATGATTTTTAAATCAATTTACTGCATGTGCATGCATGGCTTTTCTCTTCTTACTTTTCCATGCGATTCCCTAACAAGTCGGACCGGTCTTCCGGTAAGACATCATAAAGACGATCCTGTGTCAGGGGGGTGGCGGAAACCGTAACGGAACAGCGGAAAAACCCACCTATATCACCAAAGACATTATCAATAAAAACACTCATAGACCACAAACATCACAGCAAAACATCAGATCAACAAAAATAAAATTACAGGCCTTGATGGTCATCTGAGTACCATAACCCTTAGATGGACCTGTTAGGGAGTCTCGTGTTTGCATTTTAAGTCTAAACCCTAATCCGAGACACCTCTGACTGTTACCCTTGTTTTTATTATTTTATGTTTGCAAGGGAGGAGGGGGGCAGTGATGGAGGAATTTTGGATTTTCAATACCCTAACTCCAAGGGCCAAAAATTAATGGTCACTTGTCAATGAGTAAAATGAAAGAACCATATGCGATAAGGTCTAATTTCTGCCCCCATTTTTTATAAATTTAAAAATAACATCATATCAGATAGATATTTTGATAAAACATAAAACTGAATATGCTAGTTACAGAAATCTAAAAGTTTTTCAACATCGATCATTCCTCGTGCTTCTATGACGTCACGTAAATTGGCCATTTCCCGCATTTTCTCAAAAGCACGAAAAAATCATCAGTTTTTCTTCATTTTTACATATATTATTGTTCATATTATATTGCATATCATATTAAAAAATGGTGTTGGAGCAAGCATGCGCTCGATGTTTCCTTTTCAGAAAACTGACAGGAAATTCACCATTATTGGCTAAAATACATATTTTTTTCTGAAATTAGCTCATTCATAAGATATCATATTTCTATTATGACTTCGATTAGACAATTTATCTTTATAAACCTGAACTAGATATTTGTCAACCTATCTTTTAGGAAGTTTCTAAAGCTCTATTCATAACTTTGAATTTTGGGGCATAAAAACACTTTATCCCGCACATAGTCCTTTGTACTCGAGAATGTTGTGAGATTTAATAGCCTAGCTTGGCGCACTTTTGTGATTGAAGTTGCACTTTCTAATTCTCTTCAGCTATGAAAGTAGTGTGAAGGCAAAGGAATTTCAATAATGCATTTGCTATGGGCTACTGTGTACAATAATTTAAGTTACGAAATCATTCAAAGTTTATTAGAATCAATAAATTGGCATATATGCAATACATGTACATATTTGCTATTTTCTGCTGTATGTCGTGAAACCGATATTATGTAAACATGGTACATGTAATATATAAGGCAATAAGCCTTACCTTAGGTTGAACAAGGAACATGCATGGTACATCACACAAGGACAAATACATGGACAAGGAGATAAACAGATGTGTACTGGTACGAGGTTGGGACTAGACTGACTCTGGAGCTCCAGGTAAAGGGGTGCGCAGTGCACCAGGGTCAGAGGTCATTTGCATATTAAATGGGTACATGTATTTACATAACAAATGTACATTTCACTACATGTAATACAAGCTGAATACCTTGCAGTTATGAAATAACAATGCACATTTTTTAATACATTAAAAGCAAAGGCTGTTTAGAAGTAAGAAAACAGAGAAATTTATGTACTAGACCACACTAAACCAAAAAAATCAAAATCTTATAAATAACTGGTTATTTAAATCAATGAACAATATCACACAATTAACATTGTAATTTTGTTGTTCACGTTCTCCCAGCATACAATATTACTGTCAATAATAGACATTACTCTTATAGGTGACAAGTCCTGTGTAGCAAAGTGGTTATGTCATTTGACTGAAAAAAACCCTGACCCATCCTAGAGGCGAGTGCATGCATACATTAACTTCCCTTTGGTGTTATAGGCTAACACTTGCAAGCATTCTGTGTTTTGAACATGCAATTCTTTGCAATAGGTTATTTCCATTTACTATATGTGGCCAAATTGGCCCTACCCAAGGGCCTACACCCTGATCCAGGGGCCATAAGTTTCACAATTTTGGTAGACAGCTTCATGAACATCATAACCATGCATTCTGTTTATCTCCAACTACTGTGAAATTAGAAGATTTTCCAAGATTAAATACATTTTCACTAAACGGCCATATCGGCCCTGCCTTAGGGCCTGAGCTCCTGACCCAGGGTTCATTAATTTCACAATTTTGGTAGAGGGCTTCATTGGCATAATGACCATGCTTTTAGTTTTTCTTAATATATATATAGGAGCAGAGAAGAAGATTTTCTAAGATTTAATACATATTCACTTTATTGCCATATTTGCCCTGCCCTAGGGCCTGAATCCTTGACCCAGGGGCCATGAATTTCATAATCTAGATAGAGGGTTTTAAGAACATCATAACCATCTATTTAGATTTTCTCAAATTTTTATGGGAGTAGAGAAGATTATCTAAGATTTAATGCATGTTCACTATATGGCCATATTGGGCCCACAGGGTCTGAACCCCTGACCCTGGGACCAGAATTTCAAAAGTTTGGTAGAGGGACTATAACTATAAATTTAGTTTTTCTTCAACATAGTGGGAAAAGATAAGATTTTTGAAATTGTGGCCTGTTTGGTATAATTTGGCTCTCATGAGCAATGGCAAAATGTCACCTGGTGACCTAAGAACTTGGCTGAGAAAAAGTATACAACTACATGTATACCTCAATGTTACTATAATCTCTTACTTTATATCATGATTGAGATTCTATGAGTGCCACATCATTGGATTTTATATTTGATTTATTTTGAAAATTGTGACTTACCAGAAAGTGAGTCTAGACAGCCAGTTTGCTGTAGTATATGGACATGGTCCTTTCAGTTCGTCTGCCATTAAGTCACCTTGAGTGTTTGTACTTTGATCACCATCAAGTGGCTTTGGGTAAGTATTTCATTATCATATCCACCTAAAAAACAAAGCGACCAAGCATGCTCCTGAATTTGTGATTACAATACTGTGACTATCCCAGGCATGTAGCATCATTTTTGAAAGTGGGGGAGACTCATCCAAAATTCAAAAAATCTTGATAAGCAAAGGGGGGGGGGGGGGGGTGGGGGGGGGGAAGGCGGGTAGCGTAGTACACCTATAACTTCAATTTCATTGTTCATTTTCTTATTTTTACTTTTCAATTTTTCACTTGGTCTCAAAAAAGTGTGTGTGTGGGGGGGGGGGGGGGGGCAATTCCTTGATAATTCACTTTTTTATATGCAAATTAAAGAAAAATCTTTGCTGCGACAAAAAGTGGGAGGTTGGAGGTTGATGCTACGTGCCTGTATCCGGAAATTGTCATTCCACCTCGGGGAGTTTCAGTACTCTGATTTTTTTTATGGCCGCCAGGTTGCATTGTAAAGAAGGGTGTGTGTGTGTGTGTATATATTTAGTGTGTATATGTATATATATATATAGCTCTTCCCGAAAGGCTATAACGATTTACACGAAATGCTGCACGTTTTGTCCGAAACGCTTTAAACGATTTACATGAAACGCTGCACGGTTTAAACGAAACGTTTCTCGCACAAAACGATTTGGATTTGTCCGCTTTTCACTTGCTTTGGACACGCTTTTATTTTGATCGTTTGATGATATATCCGTTTCAACTTTTCAATCGGGTCCTCTCATTTTTTTCCTCTGATAGTAAGAATTGTTTTAAAAATGGTACGAAATAATAGAAATACGGATATTTAATAAATATATCTTTATTTAAATCTATACCAATTATTATTTTTTAGCGCCTTTTAGCACAGACATATATAACGGAGTTACTTCTTTTCTTTCAATACGCGTTTTCTAATGTATGTGTATTTACAATTATCGGCAAAAAGAAAATCCTCATGTGCCTGACGTTAAATATATTTGTTTTTATAAAAAGATTATTCCCTGTTTTATGATAATATTATTATTATATTACTGGGAATAATCTTGTTATAAAAAGAAATAATTTTAACTTCAGGCGCATGTGAGAAAATCTTTTTTTCTGTATGAAATTTACTTCATGTTCTAAACTTCCAAAAAATCTACTACAGAATTTATTTGTAATAAAAACGTGGAATACCGGCTTAAAATACTGTTTAAAAAAATCTGTCAGTTTATCTACATGTACATTCTAAGTATGCCGTTATTTATTTATTTATTTATTTTTTTTTTCTTTTGCTGTCTGTTTCGGCGATAATTAATATAGTTACTAAGTATTATCATCCGCGTGTCCATTGATAGTATCCCTTTCGATATTGTGAATTTTTTGAAAGGTCGTCTGAAGAGAAAATGTATTTTTTTTGAATATTTTTTTCTGTAGCAATAAGAATTTATTTAGTTAATGACTATCATTAATTGTTTTATTAAAATTATAACATAACATGATGCATTTTGGTGCATAATTTAATAAGTTATGAGATCATACTTCATTGTATAAACATTCGGAGGTTGAATGTTTGGACCTTGTGAGCTGAAGCTCACTATAGGAAAACAAACGTGCAAATGTATAAATATATTGGCCTTTTTGATAAGTTTATAAGTTGTTTCAAATTGAAATCAAAGGCCTGAAGAGCCTAAGAGTCGACTCGCTCTCAACATGTCAATATTTTGATGGAAATTTTTTATTACAGTGTACATTGTTAGTAATACATAAAATTTTCTTTTCTGTCTTTTGTAAATAAATTAAAAATAATGTAATCAACGATTATAGAGCTCATAGTGGTAGACATCACCTTTATGAGACCACCTTAATCATATTATATGATAATCCTTATTAATGATCTTTATTAAGTTTCTTTTGTTCCATACCTTTCAAAATCTTTTATAGATAGTAAAGTCTCTCTAATGACTAAACCATGTAATTCAAATAGTTCATCATTTTTGTTACCACATGAGGGTAAAAGTTTGGAAAATGATGATTCATTCGGGGTTTTCCCCACTTATTTACTTGCTCCTTCACTCAAACATAATCCTTGCTTATTTTAAAATGAGAATCAAAGAGACAAGCTAGATTCCAAAATGAGAGAAAATCCAAAGCAATTACCTCTGCATATGAAGATTGCAAAAGTGTCATGGCAAACACTGAAGAATGAAAACACTAAATACAGAGTATAAAAGATATTAATCTAAAAAGTGTCTTAAATACTTAATTACAAAATATCTTTATTTATTGTGTCCAAGAAAATGCATTAGTTTTGATAGTTACATATTTTGGCCGTCATTCACTACAAAATACGGTTACTCTTCCACGTTTTCATATCAAGATTTACCTTTGTTGAAGCTGGGCATGAATTCAATTTGAATGCATGCCAGGTTTTTGTGTTCAAATGGTTTATAATTATATTTTCGAACAAAATTTGCAATATGACACACCTTCTCTTCTATATAAATCTAAACTAAATATTTCATATTCTTACTGCATGTTATCAAGTGCAAAATTTAGCAGTAAATATGTTTGGTATCGAATTTTATCCACTTTATTCTACATCACTGCTAAAAAAAAATCTTCGAAAGCTTCTGAATATTACTTCCAACTTATAATTACTTTTAAAAATTTCCGTTTGTATAAAACTAGCGCAATTTTTGGGGCGCTGTAAATTGCAACTTTTTAATTTCACACATACGGACTGTAGCTGTGTGTTAATAAACATGATGCTCTCATAGTAAGCTTCTTTGATTTGACAAAATTCCAAAACAATCGAAATAAAAAGATATATCTCAGTTCAATTTCTGTTATAGATAAATACTATGTAAGATGGTTTATCGCAAATCTAGCATGTATGTATACACCGGCCGATGAATCGATGCGTTGAGTGATGACACTATTTGATGTAAATATTTAAAAAAAAAACAGGTCGAATCACGGGTTGCAGTTTATAAAAGAAGCGTTTTAATTGGCCGATTTGGTACCCGCCCACTCTTACGCAGTATTGATAATTTATTCACCGACTGCCAGTTAACTTTGTATCAGGACTGCAAAATCTGAAATAAAATCACTGCAATAGTTGACCAAGTGTTCTCACAATAATCGCTTTTTAATTTTTATGGTGAACACAAAAAACACTGTACTTGTAGTACTTGTACTTGTTTAAACAGGGTCCCCATTTCATTTTTCAGCATAGTGCTTCATCGATAAATTCAGGGACGTACATATTCTATTTACTTTCTATTCTAAACTACTGCACAGTTGTAAATTGTTATACTTGGTAAGAACCTTGTAAGTTGTTAGAAGTTGTGTTCGAACCATTTGTATATGTTTATGCAATAAAATATGTTCAAACCAAACCTGATAAAATCAATTATTTTTACGCATCAATTTTTTATTTTGTCGTTGCTTATTCCAAAGAATTCACAACAGATACTGACAATAAAATATTACATTAATTGCATTTTATTGAACTTTCAATAGCACGCTTACTTATCACAAGTGTGCATGTGTCTTCAAATACACACAACACTTTCAATTTACGGCGCAAACGTTTAATTTAGATTGATCTGTGATTAACCTTATTTTGTAACTCACTCTGTCTTTAGGAACATTAATTTACATCAACATTCATCAGACAATATTTACTATTGATGTAGACGCTTTCCTTGTCGCTGACTTTCTCTCAAACACGCTTAACCGACCTCGGATTGCTAAATTCACATGCAGATTGAGACGCCATTTTACACAGTTTTACATTTACATAAAGAAACCACACTTCTTCATTTTACGGAGCTGATGACGATGTTTCAAAGATTTTCAGTACATGTTTATTGGAAGTAAATAAGTGAAGACATGCATGCTGTTAATTGTCTAATTGATTTCACGGCGTGTCAACCCGAATCTAGTAGATAGAATGTTCAATCGGTGTCGGACCCGAATCACTTTCCCCTAGATCTACATTTTGCAGCAAGGTTTTTGTGAGGAAAAAATTAGCCCTATTTACAGTCTGTTCAACTCGTGCGATATTCCACATATGGTACATTATGAACGGTAACATAACCTACATTTGTTCACTAAACAGTTTCTGACGAATTTTTCACAATAAACTGAATAACGTTATTCGACGAGCGAAGAACAACCTGTGACTATAAACTATATGCGCCCTAGCTTTTAGAGAACTTTTATTTGTTTTATGCGCCAATCAGAATCTTTGTTGCGAATCGCAATTAAATTACTTACCGATTCGAAAGTGTCATCACTCAACGCATCGCTAAATCGGCCGAAGTGAATACAAACATGTTAGATTTGCGATAAATGCAAAATGAAAAACTCACAAATTTTACGTCTATTTGAACAGACTATTGAAAGTCTTTTAGTCTTAAAATCCTATGGCACTTCCTCATGCTTGATGTTTCTTAACTTAAACTGCTGATTGAACATTTTGCCGTTTCCCATTTTTTGTTGATTACGAATTACGCGACATATACGCGATTACCATAATTACCATTGACATATACATAATCACCATAATACAGGTGATTATGTAGAGATTGCTGCACGATGACAGCATTCTTTTTTAATGAAAATTTTCCATTCCGGTCAAGGTTTTAGATACTAAATCTAAATTAATCGATTTAATGTTTACACATTTTATAAGTCTGGTTGTTGTGATCATAAAAATCGTGTCCGAATGAAAAAGTATTGAACACTTTTTGAGATACCGGTATTAGGTGTTTTATGAAGTCGACTTCGTCATTCCGGCAGCTGATTTTGGCGACCATAGCTCATTCCAGTCAAGGTTTTACATATTAAACATGACATTATCAAATAACTTTTTACATATTTCAATAGCCCTGTATTTATAGATTAAAAAACTGAAAACCGAATGGTGATAGCTTATACCTAACACAAGTTATCGACCTTTTTATACATGTCACTACGTCTATTTCATCGCTATTCCGGCGATTAGTCCTTTCCTAAGGATCCAGTTTTTAAGAGTCATTAATATAAACTACTTAGAGAGTACAACAAATTAAGAAAATTTAAGCGTAAAAATTTCCAAAACTCCATTCTAAATCAACTTGATGCACATCAAAATAAACAACCAAAAGAATATTGGAAATTAATAAATGACTGAAGGATTATAACAAAGACAATTCTGCAGCAAATATAGATCCTGAAACATGGGTTAATCATTTTCGTAATCTTCACTCTGCTTGTGATAACTCTTTTAATTCTAGGATACATGAACTAGATTTAATTTTAGCTGACATGGAAAAAAAACCCATCCTTTAATGAGCTGGATTTCAAGATTACACATAAGGAGATTGTAGATGCAATAGCAAATCTAAAATCTGGAAAAGCCAAGGGACTTGATTTAATATCTAATGAAATGTTAAAACATAGTCAATCCTATTTACTTTCCTGCATATATAAGCTCTTTAATAGTTGTTTCACATATGGTATTTATCCTCAAGCTTAGAGTAACGGGTACATAAGTCCAATTTTTAAGTCTGATGATCCAAACAATCCTGCAAATTATAGGGGTATCACAATTACCAGCACTCTTGGCAAGTTATTCAACAGCATTTTGAACTCTAGATTAGATAAATTTCTTAAAAAACACAATTTAATTCACAAATCTCAAATTGGCTTTACCAAAGATGCAAGAACATCTGATCATTTATTTGTACTAAAATGTTTAATTGATAAATACTGTAACACAAAAGAAAGAAGACTCTATGCTTGTTTTATTGATTTTCATAAAGCCCTTGACAGTGTTATACACACAGGATTAAAGCTCAAATTACTTCAAATGAATGTTGGATCTAAATTTTATAATATCATAAGTAATATATATAAGAATAGTCAAGCATGTGTGAAAATTGGAGGGTCCCTCTCGGATTCATTTCCAATAGACATAGGTGTCCGTCAAGGGGATAACTTGAGCCCTTCCTTATTTAAGATATTTATTAATGATTTTCCAGCATATTTAGATTCATGTATTGATGAAGTATCACTTCAGACCCAAACTGTTAACTGTTTAATGTATGCAGATGACATTGTTATTTTATCATCCTCAGCTAAAGGTATTCAAGCAAGACTTTCTCAACTTGAAAAGTACTGTTCTGATTGGTGTCTAAAGGTAAATATTCAGAAAACTAAAGTAATGATCTTTAATAAAGCTGGTCGTAATATTACGCAAAACCTAATGTTTCAAAATAACATGATAGACTGTGTATCTAGCTACAAATATATTGGAGTCCACCTAACTGTATCTGGAAGTTTTCATGAAGCAAGATCCGAGCTCTATAAAAAAGCGTTAAAAGCATATTACAAATTGAGAAATGATTTTATTAATTTAAATCCTGGAATTAAAACCAGTATACATGTATTTGACTCCACTATTAAACCAATTCCTTTATATAATGCAGATGTATGGGGTGTAAGCAATATATTTACTAAAAGATTCCTAAAATGCGAGAAGTTAGAAATTGGAGACTGTTTTAGAAATTTACCCTGTGAAAGAATACATGTCAAATTCTGTAAATATATTCTTGGTGTTCACAGGAAAAGTACAAATTTTGCAGTGTTGTCTGAATTGGGAAGGTTTCCCTTGCATTATGATATTGTAATATTGTTAATCAAAAGTTGGTATAGATTTGAAAATTTGTCCACAGAATTTCCTTTACTTAAGGATGCATATGAGTGTAGTAAAAATCTTTTTGTAACTGGCAAAAACTCATGGTATGCTTTTATACAAAAATTAAGAACAATTCTGAATATTAAAGATGAAGCAATTTTTTATGGGAAGCATAAATTTAAAGTCAGTCTGTCATAAAACATTATTAGATTATCATGTAAAAAAAAAAGGTCTATACTGATGGTAAATTAAGGACATATGTAAAACTTAAACAAAATTGGGGTTATGAAAATTATTTATCAATAGTTAAAAATTTTGATCACAGGAAATCTCTATGTAAATTAAGAATTTCCTGTCACAGGTTGCAAATTGAAGTAGGTAGATTTACCAACATCCCTAGAGAAGATCGATTATATATTAGATGTAATTCTAACAGTATAGATGATGAAACTCATTTTTTGATAACGTGAAAAATATGATCACAAAAGAAAAGAAATATTTCAGTTAATTAAAAGCAAATTTCCAAAATTTCAGATTTAGATAATGAACAAAAACTTTTTTTGGTTACTCAATATTGAAGACAAGGAAATTCTTAATCTTGTGGGCAAATTTAGAGTCTGACTAAAATGGGTAGCGAAACCAGGGCCGGGATTTTCGAAACTGAAAACCGGGTTTTGCTGATTTCTTTAAAAATACTTTTTTGTTCTGTACGAAATTTGCATGATTACTTTATTACATCGTAGTTTGTATTCGCTGAGATTTTTATCATCAAACAATACGTTTTCCAGTAATTATTACTGATTGTCAATATTCAGGTGTCTAAAATGGGTAGCAAGCCCGGGTTACTCATTTTGGTGGTGTATGGCTAATTGCACTGATTAAATTGAAAAGCTGTGTGTTTTATCGTTGCTATTCAAATTTTAGAACCTAAATATTACCACAATTACGACATTAAATATCAATATTTAAAATTATGACAAAATTTTATAAACCCAGGACGGAACAAAACCGGACACGTTTACCCGGGACAAACTTATAATTTCCGAATTAATGTACTTGTTTGTCATCGTTCATCCGTACCTGTAAACTGTTAAACCCATATCAGATCAAATTAATATTCTGGTTTAAAAAAAAAACAACCCATTTATCATTAAACAGTATATATATAACTATATATAAAACATTAACTTGTAATCATTAAAAATTATATCAGATTACCGGTGTTATATAGTGCCTTTTCCCCCTAGCCATCTTTCCCCCCGGAAAAATGGCTATATAGCAGTTTTTCCCCCACGGAAAGCTGACTATATAGTGGGTTTTCCTCCTTTTTATAGCCAGATTACCCCCACGGAAAACCTACTATATAGTAGATTTTCCCCCTTTTTTTACATTCCGGTCATGTTTATGGTGGACCATTCGTGGCAATAATTTGCAATAACTGATATTATATTAATTTCTCATAATAATGGGTAATTATGGCATTTATTTATACATAGAATAAAATACGTGGTTTTTTCAACCCTGATATGAACAAAGGCACGGCCTTCATAACATTCCTGTGTCATCACCATTTATTTCACCTTTTGTTATACCTTTTTGGAACACCTTTTACGCGGATTTCGGAATACCTCGAATCTTTTTCATCTAATCGATGCTTATCTACAGTTTTGACTTCGACGTTATGACATTGACATTTTTCACAGAACACGTCAGAATACATTTGAGTGAAAATACGCTGGTTTGGAACTTAAATTTTCCCATGTATTATCATCTATGTATAAGCTCCTCCCAGGAAACTAACTGACTAATCTTGACTTAATTTTGTAGAGGAAGGGAATAAGAAGTGGAAATGTATTACTCCCTTCGTCCAAAAGGCTATTAATTTTAATTCAATACCGTTAGAATTGACGATCTTAAAGATAATCATATATTTCTACGTCTAAATATCAAACGAGAGACAGGGTGCAATGATATGATGAGAAACTGAAATGTTTTACTTCGATTGATGAAGTTCTAAATCATGGGTAAGGGGTGTTATAATTTATTATGTATTAAAGGCGTGTGTAAAGTTAGTATTTACAATTTTGTTTTAAAGTCACGGATATTCATATTCATGTTTTTAAGCACATTTTTTACGAAACGCGAGGTTTTATGAATATGTAAACATTTTTTAAAAAATGAAATGGCTTCACAACCAGAACAAAGTCAGTATCTTTGCTGAATATGGCGATGTGGTCATCTCTAGTTTTTGTGAGATATGGGGCCACAAAAAATACACTATTCATTATAATTGGATTTCAAACATCGGGCTCGGAAAATTAAGGGCCCGTACCCTGGGGCTAAATTTTTCAGGGTCATCTACTAGTGGTATACCACTCCCAATATAAAAATATGGTTAAGTGGTCATCTCTAGAATTTGAGATTCGGGCCCCCACTTATAGAACACTATTCAATCATTATAATGGGGTTTTAAACATCGGGCCCTGAAACATCGAGGGTCCCTACCCTGAGGGCTGAAATTAAGTCAACTACAAGTGGCAAACCACTGCCACTCTGAAAATATGGTGATGTGGTCATCTCTAGTTTATGAGATATGGGACCCTAAAGAATATGCACTATATTCATTATAATAGGATTTTAAACATCGGGCTCTGAAACATCGGAAACAAAATTTCTCTAAAACAGAGGTTTAGCCTGGAAAAAATTTGCACAAACGTTAACAGACAGACGGACTAATAGATTTATTAAAAATTCTCAAAACATTTTTCAGAACACAGAATTATGCATATAAGTGTATATCTTGTAAAACCAAGTACTTTTTTCAATTAATTACCTAAATTAAAAGTTCTCTGTATGATTCAATTACACACATGTTTAATTTTCAGCATTGTCTATAAAAAATAATAAATCGGCAAAAACGAAACTTAACCTTTACAGATGAATGCACCTGGGTGTGTAGAAACATTGATTTTAATCCTTACTGGGTTTCCATAATTATTTTTTATAAAATATGAACCAAAAACGTGAGGGAGAAACCCTACTATGGGGGAAAAGCTACTATATAGTAGCTTTTCCCCCCGGGGGGAAAGGCTACTATATAGTAGGTTTTCCGGGGGGAAAAGCTACTATGGGGGAAAAGCTGCTATACAACACCGGTATCGATTCTATGTTTCCTTTGCGATGAATTGGAAGTCAACAAACATACGATATCCATATCTGCAAGGACGTATATACTAGTATACGTCCCTGATATCTGGATATTGATTTTGTGCATCTTACTTTAGCATACCTCCTAAAGTATAATCCGTGAAAATCTTAAAAGTGTCATCGGCTGTACATCACACGATCGGGTATCTGTAGATTTAGAGACTATATTTTTTAAAGACCTTGGGAAAACTTTCATTCAACATTAAAATAATATTGCATATGGATTCACTTTCTTCTTCATAGAAGCCGGACGATAAGCAAACTTTCAGAATTAAAATAATTGTTACTAATGATTTGAATTGGAGCATATTCCGATTACAAGACTGCATATTGTAGCTGTGCAAACATGCCATTATTAGTTAGTACATGTGTAATTACTATTAAAACCTGAATACCAAGCTAGCGGAGTACATTTTATTCTTTCCATCTCATTGAAAATTCTTAATCTTGTGGGCAAACAGGGCATTCGAGCTGTAAAACGTCGAGAGTCGGGCTGTAAGAGCCGGGGCCACAAATCCTGTACATACTTGATTTACTACAAACAGTAAATGTATATACAGGGCATTGAATTAAACTACTAGTTCTCAAAAAGCTAACTGTACCTTTAATCATGCAAATGCTTATTTATTAATTGCCTCCCCTTCCCCCCAATACAAATATAGTTTTACCTTGTCATATTGTCATCATTGGTCTAAGCAATATTTTATACATACCAAACAAGGTACCATAGGCCATGGCATCATATGTAGTAGAAAACGAGGAATGAACAAAAAAGGTGTGAAAGGTTGATACTTAGTAACTTAAGCTCTGGTGCTCCTCCACTGAGCTAATCTCTTGAGGTTTTTGTAGCGTGCAACACAATAAATTTTAACAAGTATATAGAAGCGGATTGACTCCCCAGTTAGCTTTTTGAGAACTAGTTTAATTCAATATATAGATATATTGATTGATAAAACTCGGCTGTTTGTCGTAAATCAAGTATGTACAGGATTTGTGGCCCCGACTCTTACAGCTCGGCTCTCGAGGTTTTACAGCTCGAATGGCGCTGTCTCGTACAGTGTGGCTCTTAATGCCCCGGCTCTCACAGCGCGGCTCCTATGGCTCCGGCTCTTCATGGCTCCAGCTCTTGTGGTTTCGGCTCTTTTTGGCTCCGAATTTTCTGATCATGGTTCACTCACATGGCTGAAAAATTTCAAAGATTCTGATGGCCAAATACATAGATGGATTCAATAACGTAGTCAGTTTCACATGAAGATAGTACATAGGCCAGGAAACAGACATGGGAATGCATATGCAATGTCAAGGTTAACATAATTACCAAGGGAAGTATGTAAGCAATGCAAAATGCCTGATAACTATATGTACCAAGGACCTACAGAAGTAGACGTTTCATATATGAAAGAAGGACAGCAAGATGAAAAGATACAAGCGATGACTGATGAGGAAGTTTAAAAGGTAGATACAGAATCTGAAAGTCCTAACTTATTTCCAAATAATGGAAGTAATAATGGACTAGATGATTCAAATGTGGCTGATGGGAAGCCTATTTTGAGAAGGAGAAGGAAGGTAAACATACCCGTACCCACAAAACAAAACAAGGCCTAAGATTAATCTCAACTATGCTACACTGAGAAAGGATAGGAGGACGACTCAGTAATTGGAAGAATACTTAAGCTGAAAGAGAGCAATGCTGAGAAACCAGAGAAGAACGAGATTATAGCAGAGAGTCCTGAATTTGAATTTTGGTTGTCAAGATGGGAGATATTAGAGTTGAAAGATGGAGTCCTTTGCATTCTGTGGGAATATAGTTCAAAACGATGGCTGATCTGTACACCCAAATCTGTTTTAGATGCGGTAATATGGCATCTACATGACTCCAAGCTAGCGGGACATCAAGGAATAAAATAAACTGTGGAAAAAGCAAACATTTGTCTATTTTACTGGTGGGGATTGACACGAGATGTAAGAGAGTACGTACAGAAATGCGGGATTTGTGAGGAACGGAAAGACCCCCCAAACAAACAGCGTCATTTTCTACAGAAATACGTTTGGCCCATTTGAGAGAATTGCCACGGATATCGCAGGACCATTTCCAACAACTGAGAGGGGAAATCGTTATATATTGGTGGTGGGAGACTACTTTACCAAATTGACGGGAGCATATCCTGTAGAAAATATAACGGCTGAGACTCTAGCTGATGTTATGTTTCGAGTGTGGATAAAAAGATATGGGTGTCCAGTTGAGGTGCACTCCGACCAAGGGAGAGAGTATGAAAGTACTTTGTTTCTTGGGTTGTGTCGAATGTTACAGATAAATAAGACAAGGACAACTCATCTACATCCAAGGTCAGATGACAAGAAAGAGAGAATGAATAGGACCATACAAGACATGCTGTCGAAGTACATAAAAAGTCATCAAATGCTACGTACGTTGTAGCAGATGGACGAACTCTCGAGCACCAGTTGGGATAACTGTCGACTCTACTGCTATCACTCTTCCAGGCCATTCTTCATCAGAACCTCCCAAAGGTACTTTGACCCCTTTGATAAAGAAACTTTTTTCGTCGTGATCCCATCCACAATAAAACCTTTCAATAAAATCCTCACCAAGAAGGTTATGCATTACATCTCCTACAATAACCGGGTGCTCAAAAGCATCATCACCAAAAATTAGTATCATGGTAGTCTCTCCAGCACAGTCGAGAGTTCGTCCATCTGCTACAACGTACGTAGCACTTACAAGACCTAGAGTGGGTTTTTCTAAGATGCTGACAAAAGCTTCTTTAGACACAAACGTCCGCTTTGCCCCAGTATCTATTTTGACTCTATATGTGTTCCTTCAAGCCTTTGCTCATACCTGCAACTACAGTATGCCATATTTGTTTTTGTTTTTCTCCTTTACATCATATTTGACGTCACGATCCTGGTTCTTACTTTTTCTCTGTTTTTTCCAATATATTTTCTTCCTCTCCTTGTAATTACCATTTCTTTGAGCCTCTTAAATCTGACCGTTATCCGGCCTTCCGCACCAGTCGCATTTAGTTTAAATCACTAAATCTTTTTCCACACAATTCGCTGGTTCGCGAGGAATAGTTTACCTATTGTATCCCTGTTTGTACAATTCCCTTGAATTACGATACTTGGGATTATAAGGGCGTCCCTTTCTTCCTAGCTTCTCTTATCTACAAGTTCTAGGAATTCTCAAATTTTGATGGGTACCGGGAAATCCTTCACTCGCGCTTGGGGGCTTGGCGGTACTGGTAGCTACCTTCAAGGTACTTTCCCCCGTCTCAGTTCAAATTTCATATATCTGTCGGTGGACGACAACAGTTTTCAACAGTTCCCTCTCTCTAACTCACAGACATTCTTCTTGCATAGCATTTAGGACAGCTTCCTGCAGTGTTTAGGTCTAGTCCTCTTCACTGTCAGACGAAAATCTTCAGACTGTCACACATTTGTCCAAAAACGACTTAATAGCGGTTTTTTTTCGACTATGTCAGGGTTTTCTGGATAAGCTCTCCTGTAAAGGTCTTCAATAACTTGTCCGAAATCTCTTAAAGACTCTTCAGATTTCTGCTTTCTTAGTTTAGCATCTGCTATATGGGATTTCTTCATAACAGAATGGCCAAATCTCTGCTCCATCTTTTGCTTAAGTTGTTTGTAATCCCTTTGAGCTGCAAGGGGTATGCCATAAGCATAACTCTCTGCTTGATCCCGCAGCGTACTTATTAACACTCGATGAGACTTCTCAGGTCCCCATGAGTTGAGCTCGGCAATATTTTCAAAGTATTGGTAAAAATCATTCGAAACATCATTGTTTGTTCCTGAAAAAGTCCTTCTAACTGGATATTCATTTACCCGTGGGCTCATCTCATCCTGCGCCATCTTCATAGGGCTACTAACAGGAGTTGCATCAGCAAATGGCAGCTCAAAGTTGTGCCCTATTCCAAGAGAAGAACACCTTGACCCACATTAGGGGCATCAGGCCTCAGCTGCCCAACTACGTTAGGTTCCTGATGGGTACCCTTTGGACTGCTAGTCGCCTCGCCACCAAAATAGCCAAAGTTTGATCCCTGGTAGATTTCTTTTACCTGGTCTTTAGCTTCAGAGCTTGTTCTCCCATATTTCCATGATACTATTATGATCAATAACAGTATTACACTCGCAGCAGATGTGAGAGAAATCGTTACATGTTCATAAGAACGCCGAACAATTTCATTAAATGGAAAAGAGGTCAAGGCTTTGTACAATAAACAACAACCAATCAAATAAAAAAGAGACCAAAAGAAAAGGATTCTCTTTAAGCTTGGTTTAGACTCACTTCTCTCTCTATAGACACCCATCGGAAACTTGGATTTTACAGGGGAACAATCCCTCGAGCTACTTGTGGGCTGCAATCCTGAAAATAAGGTGTGTCTGACCCTACTCGGCCTGTGGATAATGCATCTCCCTCAAACCCTGGTGAATTCCCAATTCCAGAGTCATTTAAATGACTTTCAAAATCTTGTCTTACATTTTTCGGCGTTATCCTTCTCCTTACCATTGGTGTTTCCATTGTGCTTGGTGTAGACTTAATCTAATATAACACTTGAATAATTTCACTGGATCCCACCGCTGCCACCAATTGTAAAGCTACTGGGGGGTAATGTTGTTTACGATTATGTCTAACTTCACTTTAACCTCAGACGTCACAAAAATTCCTGTGCTATCCGCAACACGTGCGTCGGATTTGCGATCTTTATAGGTCAATGAAGAACAACACAGTGCTTTTGTATAACAAATTGTATTGTACACCAATTACAGCGAGTAAGGCAAGAATAAAGGAGAAGTGCTTCTACGCATTCTCTCACCCTGTATTTATACTAAGTAATAGCCTAACATAGTTAGGCTTCTATTAGGCATCTATTCGGCTCCAAATACTAGTAATAGGCTTCCTGCTACCTAACAAGATTAGGCCACCATTAGGTGTTGGGCACCAAGCAATAGGGCCTCATCACCTAACATACTTAGGCCTCTGCCTAAAACACCCAATGTCACTATAATGGTATTAGGCTACCTAAATAAATAATAATAAATAATTGTGATAAATCACAAATGAAACAAAACATCTTTATTATGCAATAAAACTAACAAAATAAAAAAAACACTACATTTTGTATTATGAAATACTATATATAGTAAATGATTTTTTTGTTATTCATATGGTTGTGAAACAAAAGTTGAAATCAAAATGATTTATCCAAGACTTTCTATCGGAGCTGAGTTACTAGCACTTCCAGTTTATCACTCCCTCTTCGTTGATCACGTGGGATGTGAGAGTATTTAAGAAGTCACAGTGGAAATTTTAGTTAGTTGAAATCAAAACAATCCGCACTAGGTGAGGACAAACCCTTCGTAATAGGATAAGTCTGAATAAGGCTCTCGAGACTTAATATTGTTTTAGCTAGTAATATCTTTTAGGGTTTTGTTGGAAGCACGCGTGCTTCGTGATAGAATATATGGGGCGCCGTTTTAATATTTTTGAGGTATTTTCTGATATCAGAAAATGATTTTTTTTAAATATCAAAATTTATATTTTCTGATATCAGAAATTTGAATTTTTGATATAAAAAAAACATCCATTAATATAAAAAAATCTGATTTTTTGATATCAAGAATTATAATTTTTTATATCAAAAATTCAAAATGGCGAATAAATTTCACAAATTTAATGAATATTCCTTGACCTAAAAGTAAATTGCTGAACTTCATAGCCCAATTTGCATTCTAAAATGTGTTGTTTTTTATTTGAAGTTCATATAAGAATTTTATAAGTGTTGTTGATAATTCTGGTCTTATTTATTGAAAGTGCTAACTGTACGCTTGTATATTGCCTGTATATTATGCAGCGCTATCATTTTCTTTAGGATCGTCTCAATGTTTACAGCAAATATCAAAGAAAGCAGTGCTTATGATTGTATGTATGGACGAACTTGCCAAAATAAAATCAGGCATAAAATAAGGCATACTTTACTATTCTTAACGTGCATCTTACGAGACTATAAAAATTACAACACAGGGAGCATTCATTAAGTTGATAGTAATTTTATGTAGGTCTAACTTTTCTGATATCAAAAGATCAATTTTCTAATATCAGATAATGCAAATGATTTTTTTTATATCAGGAAATCATTTTCTGATATCAAGAATGCGATTTATTTTCGAATTTTGATATCAGGATAACTTTAATTCTTGATATTAAAAAATCGATTTTTTGATATCAGAAAATCATTTTTGATATCATAAAGTTTGAATTACTGATATCCAAAAATGATTCGATTTTTTGATATCAAGATTTATTTTTTGATATCAACAACTATTTTTTTAGATCAATAATCCAAATTATTGATATCAATTATTTATTTTTTGATATCAGAAAATACCTCAAAAATATTAAATCGGCACCTCATAAGAATACGTTTTTGTATATATTATTGATTAAAATATTTGATTGAGAGAATTTATGCTTAATTTATATATTTCTTAAATATCTGAACTTAGAAATGTTACATAAATTGGTGGTAGCATTGGGACTCGGCAAGAAATATTATGTTTATTTAATCATTTTAAAGGGGCACGGTCACGATTTTGGTCAAAATCTATTTTTCTGTTTTTATTATTTACAATGCTTTGGGAATGCATTTCTAATTATCAAATGAAATTTGAGAGTCATTCGTAAAGTTATAAGCAAGATACAGGACTCGCAATTCTTTTGAGACCAACTGCACAAAGAAAAAGAGAGATCGCCATTAGATAGACGAGCAGAGGAGCAGGATTCTGGCATTGTGACTTTGGTTGGTGCGATCGGGACTTTGGTTGGTGCGATCGGGGACTAGTCATGAAACTGTAATATAGCTCTGTCTTGGCTGAAAGTACAACACTGTCTTCTAGGCACACAGGAAATGGAAATCAAAGATAACAAATGTAACAGATTTACTAAATTCATGAATTTATTTTGATAAAAGTTTTAAAAGAGTTCTAAACAAAACATATGTCAAGGTCTCTCTTTGTGGTAATTTTCAGCTAATGTTTGTAAAACCTTTGCCTGGGCTTTTCCAGTCTGTTGGACCAGATTTCTGAAGAATCCATCTTCTATCTGTAGTAGTTGATATGGTGTATCAAATTCAACAAGTTTTCCCTGATTTAAAACCTGGAATAAAGGACACATGCAGGCATTTTAAAATCATTTATATCCAAAGCGAATGTTATCTATATTAAATCACTCTAAGGTACTTCATTAGAACAGAGACTAAGTATATCATACATTTTGCACATTGCAAAGTTGGTGGGTTTTTTTTAACATTTGATTGTGTGGAGGTATCAAGGCTGGGATACTTACCATGACTCTACTGGAGTCCATAATGGTATGAATCCTGTGAGCAACTGTTAGGACCGTACAATTCTTGAACCGACTTCTAATTGTTTCCTGGATCAACCTGTCAGTGCTGTCAAAATGAAACTCAACTACTGAATATAATGTCATGCTACACTCCACTGTTATACACATATGAATTCAGCATGCTTGACCTCTACAATTTCTATGATATTTGATCTAAATGAACTTATAGTTGACATTAAGATACTGTGACCTACTTGTGACCCAAATATTCTGTGATCCTTACAGATTGTGTAACATTCATACGACTGCAACAAATTAATTTTACATGTTACCCCAACAGAGTCAGTGACCCTCAAGTGACCATTACAGATTATGTGACAATCTTGTGACCCCTACAGATTATGACCTTCTTGTGACCCCTATAGATTCTGAGCCCTACATGTGACCCCTACAGATCCTGTGACCTACAGACTTAGTGACCTCTACCTGACCTTTACAGATTTGACGATCCCTACCAATTTTTTGACCTACTCATGACTCTTAAAGATTGTGCAACCTTTTTGCGACCCCTACATATTCTGTGATCTACATGTACTTTGGACCTGTATATATTCTATGACCTACTTTAGACTCCTACAAATTCTGTGACCCCCATAAACTCCAAGACCTACTTTTGAACCCTACAGATTATGTGACCTAATTGTGACCCCCTCCCCCAACACCTCTGTGACTTACTTGTGGTCCACGTTGGCCGTGGCCTCATCCAGCACCAGTATGTTGTTCTGTCGGAGGATGGCCCTGGCCAGACACACCAGTTGTCTCTGCCCCACACTCAGGTTTTGTCCGCTGTCAGACACCTCCATGTACAGTCCCTCTCTCTCACCCTGCACCTTCAGCTTGAGCTGCACCTGTAATAGAATGTGATGCAGCTTAGACTTAATGCATCTGTAGACACGTACTGATTTAACTTCAAACTTAAAATATTGCACGTAACCCATTCATTCTGATAATGCCTTACATCCAGTAGTTTTGGCAAAGATCTAATTTTTGCTTTTTCACAATCACTTTTACATTGTAAAATATTCAATACGCAGAAATTATTCCAGTATTGTTTGCTATAAGAAACTTTTGAATAGCAAAAAATGACTGGTGCAAATAAAATTTCCCCCATTTTCGCAATTTTTGTGACACGTGAAAAAAAAATGGATATACGATAATTAACTGTAACTTTTATGTACATCTTTTTTTCACATCCTCAAGAACACTTTATACAATTCATAATTTTTTTTAACACACCTATGTAACACACATCTGCCATTTTTACTGGTATGTTAGTACCTGTTCTAGTGCAGCCCATAGCTGGTCATCTGTATATTCCTCAAAAGGATCCAAATTCTTCCTTAGAGTACCACTGAATAAAATTGGATCCTAAAAACATTGAAAAGTTCCAATCATTCCATGATTCAAATTTACATTGCTTAGTATTCTCCACAACAGACGGCAAAAGGTTTGGTCAATTGAATGGGATCCTGTAAAAATAGTACATATTTGTGCAGACCTGATAAAACGACAACTTCACCATTCTAGACCCGAAGTGTTAACAATGCCGACGATTGAAATCCTGAACTGAGACTTGTTGAGTGTAAGTTTACAAGTAAAGGTGAAAGAAATGTACTTCATATGCTGGCATATAAAATGATCCAATCAATTTTTTTACATTAGTGAGTGACTATTGTCAGGTTGACCCTACCTGTGGAATGACAGAGATTTTATTTCTGAGTTCGTGGAGGCCGATCTTTAACACATTGACATCATCAATTAAGATCTCCCCTGTCGGCTCTGCTAGCCTCAGTAATGCGGCCAGTAATGAACTCTTCCCGGCTCCAGTCCTTCCCACAATCCCAATCTAAAAGGAAGAAACCAAGCTGTCTCATTGTCAAAGCATGCTTCATTAGGTGTTCAAAAGACCAATGTAATGTTACAAAATTGATGGCATCCAGATAGCTGTGCGCTAACGGTATTTCATTGCTCATCTGTCTGTCTGTCAGTCTTATGGCGTTTTACCATCTGATTTTGACTCTGGACTTACCTTCTCTCTGCTGTTGATTAGACAGGTTATATTGTGTAAGACTTGGTCAGTATCAGATGAATACTGTAGTCCTACATCGACTAGTTTAATCTCCCCACTTTGAGGCCAGGAGGGAGGGGGAGGGGAATCAGAGACTTTGGGGGCCTCCTGTACTAGCCTTGTGTAGGACACGATTCTTTCCACAGACGTCATCTACAATCAGAGTCTATTAAATGCTTGAAAGAAGAATTATCATAAGAGAAAATTTCTTCTCTGGAAATCAAAACATTTCTGAGTACATAATAGAAACATGTGAATGGATCTAAAAAGGATTCCTACCTGCGTGCTTAAGAAACCAGATTTCCTCATCATGTACTCAAAAGGGCTGGCCATTGTCAGCAAATAGTTCAGAGCCATTCCAAACAGCCCCCCAGATAATCCAATCACTAAAGCAGACAACTACTACTTACTATCTTACTGGGACCACTACTTACAATATTAATGGGGCCACTACTTACTATCTTACTGAGACCACTACTTACAATATTAACGGGGCCACTACTTACTATCTTACTGAGACCACTGCTTACTATATTAATGGGGCCACTACTTACTATCTAACTGAGACCACTACTTACTATCTTAACGAGACCCCTACTTACAATATCAATGGGGCCACTACTTACTATCTTAATGAGACCACTACTTACAATATCAATGGGGCCACTACTTACTATCTTACTGAGACCACTACTTACAATATTAACAGGGCCACTACTTACTATCTTACTGAGACCACTACTTACAATATTAATGGGGCCATTACTTACTATCTTACTGAGACCACTACTGACAATATCAATGGGGCCACTACTTACTATCTTACTGAGACCACTACTTACAATATCAATGGGGTCACTACTTACTATCTTACTGAGACCACTACTTACTATCTTACTGGGACCACTACTTAATATCTTACTGAGACCACTACTTACAATATCAATGGGGCCACTACTTACTATCTTACTGAGGCCACTACTTACAATATCAATGGGGTCACTACTTACTATCTTACTGGGACAACTACTAACTATATTAATGGGGCCACTACTTACTATCTTACTGGGACCACTACTTACAATATTAATGGGGCCACTATTTACACAATATTAATGGGGCCACTACTTACTATCTTACTGAGACCACTACTTAAAATATCAATGGGGCCACTACTTACTATCTTACAGGGACCACTACTTACAATATCAATGGGGCCACTACTTACTATCTTACTGAGGCCACTACTTACAATATTAATGGGGTCACTACTTACTATCTTACTGGGACCACTACTTACTATCTTACTGGGACCACTACTTACTATCTTACTGAGACTACTACTTACAGTATCAATGGGGCCACTACTTACTATCTTACTGAGACCACTACTTACAATATTAACAGGGCCACTTCTTACTATCTTACTGGGACCACTACTTACAATAATAATGGGGCCACTAGTTACAAAATATTAATGGGGCCACTATTTACTATCTTACTGAGACCACTACTTACAATATTAATGGGGCCACTATTTACTATCTTACTGAGACCAATACTTACAATATTAATGGGGCCACTACTTACTATCTTACTGGGACCACTACTTACTATCTTACTGAGACCACTACTTGGCATCTTACTGGGACCACTACTTACTATCTTATTGAGACTACTACCTACTATCTTACTGGGACCACTGCTTACATTATTAATGGGGCCACTACTTACTATCTTACTTGGACCACTACATACTATATTAATGGGTCACTACTTACTATTTTATTGAGACCACTACTTACTATCTTACTGATAGTACTAATTACTATCTCACTGGGACCATTATTTACTATCTTACCGGGACCACTTATTACTATCTCACTTGGACCACTACTTACTATCTTACTGGGACCACTAATTACTATCTTATTTAAACCACTTATTACTATCTTACTGATACTACTAAGTACTATCTTATTGAGACCAATACTTACTATCTTACCAGGACCACTTATGACTTATACAATATTAATGGGGCCACTACTTACTATCTTACTGAGACCACTACTCACAATATTAACAGGGCCACTACTTACTATCTTACTGAGACCACTACTCACAGTATTAATGGGGCCACTACTTACTATCTTACTAGGACCACTAATTACTATCTTACTTAAACCACTTATTACTATCTTACTGATACTACTAATTACTATCTCACTGATACTACTAATTACTATCTTATTGAGACCACTACTTACATTATTAATGGGGCCTCTACTTACTATCTTACAGGGACCACTACTTACTATTTTATTGAGACCACTACTTACTATCTTACTGATACTACTAATTACTATCTCACTGGGACCACTACTTACTATGTTACCAGGACCATTTATTACTATCTCACTTGGACCACTACTTACTATCTTACTAGGACCACTAATTACTATCTTACTTAAACCACTTATTACTATCTTACTGATACTACTAATTACTATCTTATTGAGACCATTACTTACTATCCCTGAGAACCAATGACAAAAGGATGACAAGGATCAAGTAGATGTCCAGGAAGAAGAGAGAGCGCAGGCTGAACCAGCGGTTGGCAGACAGGTACAGGAAGAAGGCGCTGGTGTGTCGGTCCTGGAATCTGTCAAAATCCCGCAGGAACTTCCTACTCATTCCCAGGGCTCGGATTGACTGGAGTCCCACCAGAGTGTCCGAGATGTGGGAGAAGATAGGACTCAGGGCTAATCAAGGAAACAGGGAGTTGAACAAAGTACATGTATACGCATGATAAAGATTTAAATGGGACTCATGGCTAGCCTAATCAAACAGGGAGTTGAACAAAGTGTGCATGATGAAGGCTCAAATTTTTTTTTTTTAATTTCTAGAAGATGATCTGACATGGGCTGCATTTAATATTGTAACAGCTATTGTAGCTGATAGGTTAGATACATGTACATGTATCTAAGTCCTACTGAATGCACTGTATGGTTCATGCATGTTATGGACAAGCTAGCATATGGTTCAAGATCATAATTGCCACATCGAGCTAGGTAGCTGCTATGATCTTGAACACAATCCTGAACTTGCAATACTCACTTGTGGCCTCTAAGCGTTTCATATTTCTGGTGGACGGTAATGAGAACCATCTTATTAAGTAAATCACTATAACCAAGGGAATCAAAGGTAACAGCAAGAACGGATTGATGAAACAGGTTATACCAATTTGCATCGCCAAGTGAACACCTACCTAAATTAAAATACAAAATAAAACAGCTGACATTGAATATTTAAAACAATAGACCCATGGGCCTTAAAAAACATAGCACAATTTATTACCATACTTCAGTTAATCTTTAAATAGTAAAACAAAAGAAAGATACTGATGTGTATTTCCGAAATTTAATCCATATAAAAAGACTGGTATGCAATAGCTCTTCCCAAGATCCAGAGCTTCAAAAATCAAACTCAAGTCAAGGATTTTTTTTTCATAATGGAAATATTCTACGTGTGAAAAAAAATGTTCCTAGGAAAAGGATAAAACATACCTCTATAACCGTGTTTGTTAATGTAGGTAAGAAGGAATCTATCAACCACAAGTCTCGTGCAAATTTGTTCAATATGTGCCTTGAAAGGAGACATAATGAGAAGTCAAGCTTGAGAATGACCATGAGAATAAGATAGATAGAAAGACAAAATGGTGTCACATCTTCAGAAAGAATCTCTTAAATCTGCAGCTGACAAATATATGACTAGAAGATACAAAGTTATTAGGTTATATCAAAACCATTCATTTGACCTCAGGAGAAAAGATACAAACAGACAAGTACTGTAATTGTATTACGACATTTGGCAGAAAATAGTTTTTCAACAAATTAGCCTGGATTTGAATTAGCATATTTCTGAATGTGCCTATTATGATACATGTATAAATGGCATTTAGTGATGTTATTGATTTAGCGGAAGCGGCTTTCCGCCAAAAATGCTAAAAAGAATACACAGCCAAATGTGATATTTACAATATAAACTCTTTTCACGTTTCCTTACCCAAAGGGTTTGAGTCAAAGAAATGGGTCTTGGCCCCCATCACCACCTGGAACATGTTATTGTGTAGTCTCTTGCTGATGATGACTGACATTCTGAAGTAGACGAGGCTGAAAAGACTGATTCCCACCACAAAGACTGACATGGCCACCAGGTACTGCTGCATCAGCTCGTCTCCCTGGGTGCTAATCAGAGACCCCTCGGGGGTAGAGTTGCTGGGGAGAGTGGGGCGTAGAGGGGAATTTATGTTGTACATTGTGTTTAGTCCCTGTGTTTGGTTCAACGTATCGATCACTGGATAAAGCGGGTAAGATCCATTTTGTGTCCTTAAGTTTAGAGAATCTGAGAGTTCTGCCCTGGAGCCAAGAGTTTTAGAGATTACAGATGAATGCAAATGTGAATTAAAATTATAATGACTCGTGTAGTTTATACATTCATATATTGACTGGCATGACTCACAACACCCAAAGATATAAGAAAAGTCAAAGTTTATACATGTGCAATCAGTACAGATATACTTTCAAAAAGGTTGTTCACACAACACTAACCATTTAGCTAGATGCCAGTCTCCATATCCACAAGCAGCCTGTAAATTTATAATCAGAAGTAATTACAGATTACAAAGCTCACCAAGATAAGGAATCACCTTTATGAGACCACCTTTATCATACAATTCAATATCATATATTACAATATCATGTGATACAATATATTATTATATATTATACAATTTTTTTTATACAATATCATATTGTATCGTATAATATTTTACAATATTATATTTTATGATTCAATATTGTATCATATAATACAATACTGTATCATATCATACAATATCATAGGAATCATTTAACAACAAACACATCCATCAAGCAAGTTCGAGTGAGGTAGTATATTAAGGGTTTTTTTTGCATCTTTGATAATGGATTTCAGGGTCTGTTTCTTAAGCTAGCCTTATGTTTCAAATCCAAAGTTACAAGATCCATGAAAGTTAGTCATGACAGCATTTAACAACTTAAAAACCTACACCTCCTCAGCATCAAGATAATCAAGATCAAGCTCTGTATCTGAAGCTACCTCTATTTACACATCCATAGTTATTTTAACTGTTTAAGTCTGACTAGGTATGAGCAGAATTTAATTCATTTTATAACCAGCTCCAAGACTCTAAGACAATTTGAGTTGCTCTAAAATCTTAAACCTGCCTAAGCATCTTGATAATCAAGATCAATCTCTCTAACTCTGTGATTCATTTATATTTAAATCAACCATGCAAGTTTGAATAATCATTAGTAGTTTTATTCATATTTATAAACTTAACCTTCTCCAGCATTCAAAAACTATGGCTCAGATTCATCATCCACGCCTGTGGAGTGCATCAGTATCACAAGATGCATCATCTATCCAAATTTGATAAATATTGAACCAATAATAACTAAGATTTGTTTATCAAAGGGCACCTGCTCCAAAAACTTTAACCAGTTCCAAAAACCTTAACCTCATCCAGCATCCGAAACCTTTGGCTCAGATTCAGCATTTATGCATGTCAAGGGCATAAGTGTCATAAGATGCACCATCCATGCAACTTTGGTGAAGTTAGAACCGGTAGTAACTTAGATATGGCTATCAAAGGGCACCTGCTCCAAAAACTTTAACTAGCTCCAAAAACCTTAACCTCATCCAGCATCCAAAATTCATGGCCCAGATTCAGCATCCAAGTCTTTTAAGTCCATAAGTATGTCCAGATGCACCATCCATGCAACTTTGGTGAAAGTAGGACAAGTAATAATTTAGAGACTTGCACCAAAAACTTTAACAAGCTCTGGACGCCGACACCGGGGGTATAGCATAAGCTCTCGGCGAGCTAAAAATGATTATTCATGTACATCTATGTACTTACTCTTGGTAGGCAGAAACTGAGACCTTCAAAAGATACCCAGGCCACACCAATATAATTTCTTGTTCGTCGGACATCCAATGAAAAAAAGTACAAGCGGGCGAGCGATTAAAAAATAAAATTATTTTTTTTTGTAGGCAAAATTATTAGGCGGGAGGTAAAATTGTGCGGACAATTATATTTTTTCTACATGTTTCTGATTTATATTATTTAAACTATTTAAAATATGAAAAAAGAGCAGAAATAGAACAGAAAACAGTGCAGAATTTGATGGATGAGGGAAATTAATAATATTATTATTGTACAGTTTTATTTAAATATGAGCGCGCGGGATCTGACGAACAAGAAATGTTATTGGTGTGGCCCCAGAAATATGTTGTAGAAATAGCTGAACAATTTGAACAGATTTATTTTTTTTAAAAACCCTGTTCATCAAGCCATCCTCAATCTTGCATTCCCCCAAAAATCTAAATTTGTATATCTACATGTATATTACTGTAAGATCCCTCCAAAAAGTTTGTAAAGATTTCCTGGATATTGATATAATTTATAAGTATGATTTATTTACATTGTGATGTGATCACATACATATTCACTAAAGGAAATTCAGTGTATTTTCAAGATAAGTTCCACTTTATTAGATCCTCAAGTATTTGCATGTCATGGATTCCATCTGCCTCCCCCCCCCCCCCCCCCCCCCACACACACACACTCTTACTCACAAACAGATTTGCACTCTTGCAAGCTACTATCACTGACATAGGCAATCAGAAGAAGGAACATGGTCAGTGGTAGATACAGCCATGGCCGACCAGAGAGGTAGTAGTCCTTGTAGACATTCCAACCAACGTCTCCAGTCTCCGCAAATTCCCCATCACCAACCGCCTCAGTACTCTACAGAAAACAATTTTACCCTCAGCTCAATGGTCCTGGATTTTTCTAGTTTAAAATGACATAAATATTCCATACTAGCAGTAAATCAAACATCTTCTTCAAGTTTTCAATTTGATGATCACATACCGGTATTCTCAGTTTTATCAAAGGTTAGTTGCCAATTCAACTCCAGGAACCTACTTTTTCTCCCTGTACATTGACAGATTTTTCTTGTCTCTCATCTTTTTCTTCATTGTCTTTGTCGTGCTTGGTAAGGATGGAGGAAAATTCTGTCCCCTGTTTCACAAGTTCATCATACGTTCCAACACTTACCACTCTACCCTAAAGCAACATACCAGGTACCTTAGTTATTGGTATCTTCCTTAACAAATCAAAGTCAAAGAAATGTAAGAAAAAATCGACCAAAATAAATAATATATACAACACTAAAGAAACAATATTTATGACTACAAAGATGACTAACAACATTGGTCAGATTAAGTGGAACAAACCTCGGTCAGAACAACAATTCTGTCAGCTGACCTTAGATACTGCAGTTGATGAGTCACCAAAATCCTGGTCTTCCCTCTCAACAACCCACATATACATCTGAAATAAAAGATATCAGCATTTTAGTCTCTCTCTCTCTCTCTCTCTCTCTCTCTCTCTCTCTCTCTCTCTCACGAGATCTTACTTTTGGAACAGGTGACTCCCCACCTCTGTGTCCACTGCCCCCAGGGGATCGTCCAGCAGGTACACATCTGCCTCCCTGTACACCGTCCTGTAAATCAATAAAGAATGAAGAGCATGGTCAGCCTACATCTGTTATTTCAAAACGAATTTTTGTTGGGTTTATATCAAAGTCAGAAAATTATCCATGCTATATTTTCACACTACATACATACATAGGAAGATAATTATTAGAAAACATTACCAAGAGGCACACAGGCCTTGACGGTCACCTGAGTATCATAGCCCTTAGATTGACATGTCAGAGAATCTCGTGTTTGCATTTTAAGCTTCTTTTTGAAGTCTAAACCCTAATCTGAGACTCCTCTGACTGTTACCCTGCTTTTATTATTTGATGTTTGAAAAACATTCATTCATGAAAATGTGGGGGGGGGGGGGGGGGGGGGGGTGGGGGGGGTTCAAGAGTCAGAGGAATCTCAGATTATCTATACCTTAGTTACAGGGGCCAAAAATTGTAAACTTTTGGTAATAAGAGACCTGCAGGCCTTTAATAGTCAAATTTTTATAATATTAACTGTTTCATTTATAATGAACACAAAACACGTACATCTTATTTCTACACTTAGTATACAATGCACAGGATATTAAAGTAGATTTCCTAAAATAGAACACAAATTTAATTCAATATTGCTAAGTGACAATTTACCATGTTGTGTTCAAGATGAAATTAAAATTGTTAATGAATGACAAACAGCAATTACCTTAAGTAAAAATACATGTTCAATATATGGCCATATTTATCACCTCCCCCCCCCCCCCTCCCCAATAAAAAGCCTCAATTTCTGTCCCATGGCCTGGGCAGTGAATTTCACAATGCAACATCAGGACATTATTACTTATTAGGTTTGTTACTGACTGACTACAGAAATATATTGGGTTCGCCTCGCCGTCTATGAGATTGATTTCTGTAGTCATTCGACTCGCCATCTATGAGATTGATCAACCCGATATATTTCTCTAGTCAGTCAGTAACAAACCTAATATGTGTTTTGTTTCCCGAGGACTATCAAGTGAGACATTTATTCACAAACAGCAATGATCTACGCAAAATCCATGTAGAAGTAAACTCTTCAAAACTATCATTGAATTCTCACCTTTCTCTTTTAAAAACTTTGCTGTACCCTTGTTCACTTACAATATTTTGTTACGGTTTCTCTATTAAATATGATGAAATTTCAAGCTGAGTAGGCGAAGTGTCCGCCAATATTAATTCTTACCAGACGGACATAGAGAGATATCCGGCAGTCATGTGTCAAGTATAAACCAATGAAAGTGTGACATTTCAGGGAAAACAATATGAACATAATAACAATGCGTGACTTTATCTCCCACGACTGTGATAGTACAGAAGAAAATATTATTAAATCAATACATTTTCACTATATGGCCAGATTGGCCCCGTCCTAGGGGCCTGAACCCCTGACCCAGGGACCATGAATTTCACAATTTAGGTAGATGACTTCATGGATATCATAACCATGCATTTAGTTTTTCTCAAATACATATGGGAGTAGAGAAAAAGATTTTTTAAGATTTAATATATTTTCACTATATAGCCATATTGGCCCCGCCCTAGGTCCTTAACCACTGTCCCAGGGACCATGAATTTCACAATTTAGGTAGAGGGTATCATGGACATCATAACCATGCATTTAGTTTTTTTTCAAATGTATATGTGAGTAGAGAAGATTTTCTAAGATTTAATACATATTTACAATATGGCCATATTGGCCCAACCGTAGGGCCTGAACTCCTGATCCAGTGGCCATGAATTTCACAGGTGTTGTAGAGGGCTTCATGGACATCATAACCATACATTTAGTTTTTTCCCCACATTTGTGCAAGTAGAGAAAAAGATTTTTGAAACTTTTTTCCTTTTTTTTTTGCATATTTGGCCCCGCCTATGAGGCCCTGGGGGCAGGGGTGGTAAAGCCATGAATTTCACAATTTAGATTCCCCTTATCATAAAGATGCTTTACACCAAAAATGATAACAATTGGCCTTGTAGTTTTTAAGAAGTTAAAAATGTAAAATTGTTAATGCACAAAGGACGACGCATGACGACGGATGAAGACCAATTGCAATAATTCACCTGAGTGATTCAGGTGACCTAAAAACTTTTGAATGAGTTTGACCTCTGTGGATTCATTTTTTGAAGGAGCTCATTTTCATGGATTGTCATGTTTTAAAAGGTTTGTTGGGATGTAATTTCATGGAATTACTTGTACATATAATTGGCTAGGAATGTGTTTCATAATTTGTCAGAGATGCCAATTTCAAGGTGAGAAGTAACCATGAAATCCACGTATATTGAGCCCCTGTAGAACTGTGAATACCTTGCGAGTGTGAGCCTGGCCTTCTGACCTCCGCTCAGCAACAAGCCTCGCTCCCCGACCAAGGTCTGGTCCCCCAGTTTCATCAGCTCCAGGTCCTATAGAAAGTGTGCAGCCCTCAATCAGAACTTAATATACAGCAGATCCTATACATAGTGTAGCCATGTTAACCTAATCAGTACTATAGCATTATTGCTAAAAGTTGATTCAGTACTTTCAGATTTAAAACTTTTTTTAATTAATTATGTTTCTAAAAGCCTGATAATTTTGAACTTCCAGACAAACCTAAGTTTAAAGACTGTCTCAGTCCCAGATTTAAAACTTTTTTTTTTATTAATTATGTTTCTAAAAGCCTGATAATTTTGAACTTCCAGACAAACCTAAGTTTAAAGACTGTCTCAGTCCCAAGTTATTGTTTCTGTCACTTTTTGACAATTTTTAATTAAAAATACACATACCCATGAAAAAGGTACAATTGAAATTGATGAAAGGTAAAAAACCCAAGATTTCTTCATCGACACATTATCTTTTTTTCTCTCAGAAAATTTCACAGGAGTGAAAATAGATTTCTTACGTTATCATCTGTGTACTTTTTATGTCCGTTGCAATGCAAAATCCCATTGACTTTTTATTTTTAGCTGAATATTGAAACCTAACAAGCTAGAGGGGGCGTTTCAAAGAAAACATCTTAGGATTTTTTCATAATTTTGAATGAACATCATTTGAACCCAGAGGTATTTATGAATATCAAATGATTTAAGAAAATGCGCTGCATTAATATCTTGGGACAGAGTATAGAAGGGAAACCATACATGTATTACATTAACAGTCATTAACTAATAATGGCTCGACTTTAGATGAAAAGGATTTTGACTAAAATAAAGGTCTACTGCTGATCATTTGTAGCTAATTCAGGATTACTTAGCCTATTTTTACCTTGTATAAAGCACAGGCATGCAACACCTGACGATATCTCTCTTGTTCCACATTCTCTCCAAACGTGATGTTGGCCTGAAAGGTTCCAGACATGACCCACGGCGTCTGAGCCATGTATCCCAGCATGCCCTGCACACACACCTGACCTGTCGCGGGTGGAAGTTCTTTAAGAAGGCTCAACAGAAGAGATGTCTGTTGGGGAAAATATCTCAATGCAACTCTTTTGCAGTCTACATATATATATGAACAACAATTGATAAATGTATATATAATAGAATACAGAATTTAACTGAGATACAAACCTTTCCAGAACCAACTGGTCCAACTACTGCCAGGAGTTCTCCCTTGAATAAAAAATTCATAAAAAAATAATGAATTTTAAAGGATATGAAAACTTCTTGTCAAAGAAAAATAATCCTTACAGTCAAAAATATCAATGCTTTTTGATTAACACTAAACTCCTACCTTTTTGACATCTAGATCAATATTCTTCAAAGAAAATGCCTCACTCATCTCCTGAAATGAAACAACCTAGTAACCTTAACCTTTGTCATTCTTGTTTAAATTGAAATTCGCATAATTTTATTTACACAATGATAATTGAATTATATCACAAAAATGTTATTTAGATAAGTACATGTCATTTTAAAAACATAGGTAATCACAGATTACAAAGCTCACCGAGACAAGGCATCACCTTTATGAAGCATCACCTTTATGAAACCACCTTTATCATATTATATGAAAATCATAGTTAATGATCTTGGATATACATGGATACTGTTTTGACACAATATCGTATTATTATATCATATGTTAAAAAATTGTATGATAATCATATGTTCATTTCATACGGTATTATAGGATACAATGTTTAACAATACAATAATATAAAAGGATATTGTATCCTATGATATTTACAATATACATGTATATCATATAATACAATAAAATACTGTAAAAAATAATGATGAAATATGATATTATAACATATCATATGACGTGTTATACATTATTGTATTTGATCACATAATACAATATCATAATATATAATATATGATACAATATAGTATTATATGATAAATATCATATCACATAATACATCACAATATTGTAACATATGATATTAAATCATTATTGATTATTATATTGAATAATATAGTACGGTATTGTATTGTATGATATTGTATCATATGACACAATATAATTTGATACATTGTATCATATATGATACAATATCATGTAATATAGTAATATATTATATAATACAATATCATATTATACAATATCGTATCATGTGATAAAATATCATATATTACAATTTCATGTGACATAACAACATATTATATAAACCAAAATGATAATATACAATATAATATCATATAATATGATATTATAAGTTATACAATATCGAATCATATGATACAATATTATATATTGGAATATCATATGAAATAATAGCATTTGATAAAGTAGTATATAATACAATATCATATTATACAATATTGTATCATAATATACAATACTATACATAACAATATCATGATACAATATCATATCATAATGTACAAAAAATTAATACAATATCATATCATATCATATAACTTTTTGCAATATAATATATGATATAATATTTTATTATATAAAACAATAGTATATGATATCATACAATACTATATCATAGGAATCATTTAACAACAAACACATCTATCAAGCAGGTTTGACTGAGGAGATTTTTATTTAGCATACTTGATAATGGAGATCAGGCTCTGCATCTGAAGCTACTTCTGGGATTCATTTATATTATAGTTAAATCAACTATGCAAGCTATTATCTATAAAACATGTCACCTGTTCCAAAAAAACTAAACCTCATCCAGCAGCTGAAACCTATGGCTTAGATTCAGCATTCAAGCCTGTCAGGTGCATCAGTATCATAAGATGCATCATCCATGCAAGTTTGGTGAAGTTAGGACCAGTAATAACCAAGATATATTTTTTAACATCCTTGATAATGGAGATCAGGCTCTGCATCTGAAGCTACCTCTGCGATTCATTTATATCATAGATAAATCAACTATGCAAGTTTGAAATAGTACTATTTTCTATTAAAAATTGACCTGTTCCAAAAACCTTAACCTCATCCAGCATCCGAAACCTATAGCTTAGATTCAGCACTCAAGCCTGTCAGGTGTAACAGTATCATAAGAGGCATCACCCATGCAAGTTTGGTGAAGTTAGGACCAGTAATAACCAAGATATATTTTTTAGCATCCTTGATAATGGAGATCAAGCTCTGCATCTGAAGCTACCTCTGCAATTCATTTATATTACATGTATAGTTAAATCAACTATGCAAAAATGTGACCTGTTCCAAAATCCTTAATCTCATCCAGCATCCAAAACCTATGGCTCAGATTCAGCCTGTCAGGTGCATCAGTATCATGAGACAAGTTTTATGAAATTATGACCAGTAATAAATAAGTTATATGCAAATCCATGCAAGTTTTATGAAGTTTGGACCAGTAATAACTAAGATATAATCATCAAAGGGCACCTGCACCAAAAACTTTAACCTGCTCCAAAAACCTTAACCTCCTCCAGCATCCGAAACCTATGGCTCAGATTCAGCATTCAAGCCTGTCTGGTGCATCAGTATCATAAGACACACCATCAATGCAAGTTTGGTGAAGTTAGGACCAGTAGTAACTTAGAAATTGCTATTAAAGGGCACCTGCACCAAAAACTTTAACCTGCTCCAAAAACCTTAACCTCCTCCAGCATCTGAAATTCATGGCCCAGATTCAGCATCCAAGTCTTTCAAGTCCATAAGTAGGTCCAGATGCATCATCCGTGCAAGTTTGGTGAAGATAGGACAAGCTAAAACTTAGATACAGGACCTGCAACAAAAACTTTAACCAGGTCCGGACGCCGACGCCGATGCCGAGGGTATAGCATAAGCTCCCCCTGACTTCGTCTCGGTGAGCTAAAAAGCAAATACATGTATGTGAATAGTGTTTTAAATAAAATATATTCTGAAATTAAATTTTTTTTAATACAAATGAGATGTTAAGTAATCTATTTGTATAATTTTGCAAATATTTTTAATTTTAAAATACCCTTGTAAGCTCTGAATGGCACTTATAACCATTAGTAAATTGTTATTGATTTCTTCACTTTTATCTCACCTGGTCCAGAAGTTTATCGGCAACACCCCCCTTGTCTTGGGGGTGGGGCCCTAGCCAGCTGGCGGTCATGTCTCTGATACAGACAGACACATCCCCGTTCTCTATTGACTTGGCTGTCCCATCAGACTCAGAAAACACCTTCATATCTTCTACTGTGAGGAAAGACTGTAAAAACAAGTATATATACTAAGTAATGTTTCGGACATGTTATAAGACAATTCAAAAAAAAGGTTTTCATTAATATACCTGGTTAAGAGGAAGCCACTTTCTGCCAAAACTATATAGAGCACATATTTACAGTATTCTCTAGCAGATTTACTGACAGTTTACCTGTATTCTTTTGAGGGATGATGCGAGCTCTTTGTTATCTTCCACCAGGTACATCATATAGAGGAAGATAGTGAGTCGTAGACAGAAGACCCAGCCCAGGGTACTGTAGATCCTCTGAGCAGACAGGGGAACCCCCGTGTACCATGCTGTTCCAAACAGGGCCATGCTGATGACCACGGAGGCACTCTGGAACAAACCCATGTTGATGGACTTGGCAATATTAGCTTTCCATATCTCGGACACCTCCGACCTGAAATCAACATTTAAAAATAAATTAATTTTGACAATCTTAACAATATTCATAATTAAAGCCCAGATTTTTAATGCTTTTCATAAAACCCAAAAATGGGCCAAGCAAGTAACAGTTACGGTACCCTCTAAGGTTAAATACAATTTCTTTAAATGGTTTATTCAAGCAGTACATTTTTATAACTCTCATCACAGCAATAATTTGGTTTGTCCAGATTTGTAATTCTTTTCATAAAATCCAAAAATGGGCCAAGCAATGAAAGATACCAAAGACTCAGTAAAAGTAACAGTTACCGTCTAAGGTTAAATACAATTTCGCTGAAGGGTTTTTCCCAGCAGTACATTTTTATAACTCTCATCCCAGCGATTATCTGGTTCATTAAATGAATTCTTCTGTCTCCTGCAGCTCCTATCTTCATTCTGCAAAGTTGCATTAATGATACATAATTTGTTTTAAACAGTATAGGTTTTTCATTTAGCAACTTCTCTATACAGTAAAACATAGCTAAAGTGAACATGCTTATTACAAATTCATCCCAACAGTGAAGTCAGTTTCATTCCCTCTTTTATGATTTTAACACTTATTTCAAATTACATTTATAATGAATCAAAATTGGTTGTTCATGGCACTTCATTTTAATTATGTGTAGCTGCATGTAGATACTGGAAATATATGCTTCAATCTGAAAATGCTGTAGATGTGTGTACCTCAGTTTCCCATAAATCCATCCCAGCATGACCTGTAGGGGTAGGATAACCAGAGTGACCACTAGTACGATGAGACTGACCAGACCGATCTGTTGGTACAACAAGTACAGGATAGCCGCAATCTCCAGGGGACCCACCCAACAGAAATGTAAATTCTCGATTGCCTGAAGAAAACAACAGCTGAACATTAAATTAAGCTTTAAGTTTTTCTCGGCAACAAAAATTATCATATAATTGTTTCAATGAATTTACACTTTGAAACATTTTCTTACATCAGAGAATTTCTTTAAATCTGTTGACAAATGATTGATAATTTTTCCTGATGTTGTGGAATGTTTTGACCAGCTGCTCATCTTGAGTATCTGGAAATGTCATTTTTAGGTTTTAGAACATTAAATGGAAGCATAGATTTTACACTGTATCGGTTATGAATGAAATTACAAAACTATTTTAAATTCACTAGAATTATAGTCATCAATAAACAATGAATTGTAGAGTTTGTCTTACCTTCCTATAAATGAGACTTGCCCCAGCTACTTTCATTTTCAAAGCAATATGGTGACAAGTGGAGAAATACTTGGGATTGACGATCAGCTGTAGAATGTGACTGACTGCCACCACCGTCGCGTAGATGTATACCTCCGTCTGTGACAAGGTGGAGCCAGGCTGGAAGTAGGAGATGATCCGACCAATCAGGTAGGGCTGGGCAATCCTGATGCTTTCCTTTACAAATACGCAAAAAGTGGAAACGGAATATATACAAAAGATTAAAAAAGACAGTATTATAGTTTCTATATCTGGCTTTAAGTATAAACATGGTAAATCTTGTACAACTGTAATGTTTCTAGGTACTATAAACATTTTTTATTTAGCATGTACTATATATGGCAGAAATGATTTTTCAACAAGTTAGCATGGATTTGAATTAGCGTGTCCTTGATCGATTTAATTTTTTAAAATTTATATGCAAGGCATTTGGCGATGTACTTGATTTAGCAGATGCCGCTTTCCGCAAAAAACACCAAACAGAATAAATGGCCAAATGTAATACTTTTGCAGGATTCAACTGTGGGTTCGGATATTCGGCTGCTCTGCCTCAACAATTCAAGAAATGTATAAACTAACTACAAATTTTCTTAATCAAATATCAATAATACATAATATATATACAAACACCTATTTTATCATGGAGCGCATGTGCTTCAAATAAACCCTAACAGCTATAACTAGCTAATACAATATCAAATGAAGTCTCGAAAGCCTTGTTCAGGCACATAAGACTAATTATCCTTCTTTAAAGGGTTTGTCCTCACCTAGTGAGAAGTGACTGTCTTCAACTTAGACTGCAACTAACTTAAACTTCCGCTGTGGCTGCTTATATACTCTCACATCCCATGTGATTAACGAGGATTGAAAGGGAGTGATAAACCGGAAGTGCTAATAACTCGGCTCCAATAGACAGAATGGGAACAATGTTCTTAATTCCGACATTTGTTTCACAACCATATGTATTACCACAAGTAACATTTATTTTATAATACCAGGAATAAAAATTGCTTCAAGATGTTTGGTTCAAGTATCCATGAGTTACACTATTACAGGAAATTCCAAATGCTAATAGATTTAACATAACATGCAGCCAATTTGACACAATGCTTACAGAGGTGACAAGAAAGATGCCATTAGCGCCCCACTCCCATTTGAACTCTGCAATCACTGCCCAATACAAACTTGGCTTTTTTCCTTTTTCTTCACATTTTTTCACATGGGCATACCAGGATCTACAAGCATCAGTCGGAAAAGAAAGAAAATATATTTATAGATATTTCACGTATAATAATTATTTGGATTAATTCCTAGATCATCAGACAAACTGTCAAAGAGCCTTATGATTTTTAAATCAATTTACTGCATGTGCATGCATGGCTTTTCTCTTCTTACTTTTCCATGCGATTCCCTAACAAGTCGGACCGGTCTTCCGGTAAGACATCATAAAGACGATCCTGTGTCAGGGGGTGGCGGAAACCGTAACGGAACAGCGGAAAAACCCACCTATATCACCAAAGACATTATCAATAAAAACACTCATAGACCACAAACATCACAGCAAAACATCAGATCAACAAAAATAAAATTACAGGCCTTGATGGTCATCTGAGTACCATAACCCTTAGATGGACCTGTTAGGGAGTCTCGTGTTTGCATTTTAAGTCTAAACCCTAATCCGAGACACCTCTGACTGTTACCCTTGTTTTTATTATTTTATGTTTGCAAGGGAGGAGGGGGGCAGTGATGGAGGAATTTTGGATTTTCAATACCCTAACTCCAAGGGCCAAAAATTAATGGTCACTTGTCAATGAGTAAAATGAAAGAACCATATGCGATAAGGTCTAATTTCTGCCCCCATTTTTTATAAATTTAAAAATAACATCATATCAGATAGATATTTTGATAAAACATAAAACTGAATATGCTAGTTACAGAAATCTAAAAGTTTTTCAACATCGATCATTCCTCGTGCTTCTATGACGTCACGTAAATTGGCCATTTCCCGCATTTTCTCAAAAGCACGAAAAAATCATTAGTTTTTCTTCATTTTTACATATATTATTGTTCATATTATATTGCATATCATATTAAAAAATGGTGTTGGAGCAAGCATGCGCTCGATGTTTCCTTTTCAGAAAACTGACAGGAAATTCACCATTATTGGCTAAAATACATATTTTTTTCTGAAATTAGCTCATTCATAAGATATCATATTTCTATTATGACTTCGATTAGACAATTTATCTTTATAAACCTGAACTAGATATTTGTCAACCTATCTTTTAGGAAGTTTCTAAAGCTCTATTCATAACTTTGAATTTTGGGGCATAAAAACACTTTATCCCGCACATAGTCCTTTGTACTCGAGAATGTTGTGAGATTTAATAGCCTAGCTTGGCGCACTTTTGTGATTGAAGTTGCACTTTCTAATTCTCTTCAGCTATGAAAGTAGTGTGAAGGCAAAGGAATTTCAATAATGCATTTGCTATGGGCTACTGTGTACAATAATTTAAGTTACGAAATCATTCAAAGTTTATTAGAATCAATAAATTGGCATATATGCAATACATGTACATATTTGCTATTTTCTGCTGTATGTCGTGAAACCGATATTATGTAAACATGGTACATGTAATATATAAGGCAATAAGCCTTACCTTAGGTTGAACAAGGAACATGCATGGTACATCACACAAGGACAAATACATGGACAAGGAGATAAACAGATGTGTACTGGTACGAGGTTGGGACTAGACTGACTCTGGAGCTCCAGGTAAAGGGGTGCGCAGTGCACCAGGGTCAGAGGTCATTTGCATATTAAATGGGTACATGTATTTACATAACAAATGTACATTTCACTACATGTAATACAAGCTGAATACCTTGCAGTTATGAAATAACAATGCACATTTTTTAATACATTAAAAGCAAAGGCTGTTTAGAAGTAAGAAAACAGAGAAATTTATGTACTAGACCACACTAAACCAAAAAAATCAAAATCTTATAAATAACTGTTATTTAAATCAATGAACAATATCACACAATTAACATTGTAATTTTGTTGTTCACGTTCTCCCAGCATACAATATTACTGTCAATAATAGACATTACTCTTATAGGTGACAAGTCCTGTGTAGCAAAGTGGTTATGTCATTTGACTGAAAAAAACCCTGACCCATCCTAGAGGCGAGTGCATGCATACATTAACTTCCCTTTGGTGTTATAGGCTAACACTTGCAAGCATTCTGTGTTTTGAACATGCAATTCTTTGCAATAGGTTATTTCCATTTACTATATGTGGCCAAATTGGCCCTACCCAAGGGCCTACACCCTGATCCAGGGGCCATAAGTTTCACAATTTTGGTAGACAGCTTCATGAACATCATAACCATGCATTCTGTTTATCTCCAACTACTGTGAAATTAGAAGATTTTCCAAGATTAAATACATTTTCACTAAACGGCCATATCGGCCCTGCCTTAGGGCCTGAGCTCCTGACCCAGGGTTCATTAATTTCACAATTTTGGTAGAGGGCTTCATTGGCATAATGACCATGCTTTTAGTTTTTCTTAATATATATATAGGAGCAGAGAAGAAGATTTTCTAAGATTTAATACATATTCACTTTATTGCCATATTTGCCCTGCCCTAGGGCCTGAATCCTTGACCCAGGGGCCATGAATTTCATAATCTAGATAGAGGGTTTTAAGAACATCATAACCATCTATTTAGATTTTCTCAAATTTTTATGGGAGTAGAGAAGATTATCTAAGATTTAATGCATGTTCACTATATGGCCATATTGGGCCCACAGGGTCTGAACCCCTGACCCTGGGACCAGAATTTCAAAAGTTTGGTAGAGGGACTATAACTATAAATTTAGTTTTTCTTCAACATAGTGGGAAAAGATAAGATTTTTGAAATTGTGGCCTGTTTGGTATAATTTGGCTCTCATGAGCAATGGCAAAATGTCACCTGGTGACCTAAGAACTTGGCTGAGAAAAAGTATACAACTACATGTATACCTCAATGTTACTCTAATCTCTTACTTTATATCATGATTGAGATTCTATGAGTGCCACATCATTGGATTTTATATTTGATTTATTTTGAAAATTGTGACTTACCAGAAAGTGAGTCTAGACAGCCAGTTTGCTGTAGTATATGGACATGGTCCTTTCAGTTCGTCTGCCATTAAGTCACCTTGAGTGTTTGTACTTTGATCACCATCAAGTGGCTTTGGGTAAGTATTTCATTATCATATCCACCTAAAAAACAAAGCGACCAAGCATGCTCCTGAATTTGTGATTACAATACTGTGACTATCCCAGGCATGTAGCATCATTTTTGAAAGTGGGGGAGACTCATCCAAAATTCAAAAAATCTTGATAAGCAAAGGGGGGGGGGGAAGGCGGGTAGCGTAGTACACCTATAACTTCAATTTCATTGTTCATTTTCTTATTTTTACTTTTCAATTTTTCACTTGGTCTCAAAAAAGTGTGTGTGTGTGTGTGGGGGGGGGGGGGGCAATTCCTTGATAATTCACTTTTTTATATGCAAATTAAAGAAAAATCTTTGCTGCGACAAAAAGTGGGAGGTTGGAGGTTGATGCTACGTGCCTGTATCCGGAAATTGTCATTCCACCTCGGGGAGTTTCAGTACTCTGATTTTTTTTATGGCCGCCAGGTTGCATTGTAAAGAAGGGTGTGTGTGTGTGTATATATTTAGTGTGTATATGTATATATATATATAGCTCTTCCCGAAAGGCTATAACGATTTACACGAAATGCTGCACGTTTTGTCCGAAACGCTTTAAACGATTTACATGAAACGCTGCACGGTTTAAACGAAACGTTTCTCGCACAAAACGATTTGGATTTGTCCGCTTTTCACTTGCTTTGGACACGCTTTTATTTTGATCGTTTGATGATATATCCGTTTCAACTTTTCAATCGGGTCCTCTCAGATTTTTCCTCTGATAGTAAGAATTGTTTTAAAAATGGTACGAAATAATAGAAATACGGATATTTAATAAATATATCTTTATTTAAATCTATACCAATTATTATTTTTTAGCGCCTTTTAGCACAGACATATATAACGGAGTTACTTCTTTTCTTTCAATACGCGTTTTCTAATGTATGTGTATTTACAATTATCGGCAAAAAGAAAATCCTCATGTGCCTGACGTTAAATATATTTGTTTTTATAAAAAGATTATTCCCTGTTTTATGATAATATTATTATTATATTACTGGGAATAATCTTGTTATAAAAAGAAATAATTTTAACTTCAGGCGCATGTGAGAAAATCTTTTTTTCTGTATGAAATTTACTTCATGTTCTAAACTTCCAAAAAATCTACTACAGAATTTATTTGTAATAAAAACGTGGAATACCGGCTTAAAATACTGTTTAAAAAAATCTGTCAGTTTATCTACATGTACATTCTAAGTATGCCGTTATTTATTTATTTATTTATTTATTTATTTATTTTTTTTGCTGTCTGTTTCGGCGATAATTAATATAGTTACTAAGTATTATCATCCGCGTGTCCATTGATAGTATCCCTTTCGATATTGTGAATTTTTTGAAAGGTCGTCTGAAGAGAAAATGTATTTTTTTTGAATATTTTTTTCTGTAGCAATAAGAATTTATTTAGTTAATGACTATCATTAATTGTTTTATTAAAATTATAACATAACATGATGCATTTTGGTGCATAATTTAATAAGTTATGAGATCATACTTCATTGTATAAACATTCGGAGGTTGAATGTTTGGACCTTGTGAGCTGAAGCTCACTATAGGAAAACAAACGTGCAAATGTATAAATATATTGGCCTTTTTGATAAGTTTATAAGTTGTTTCAAATTGAAATCAAAGGCCTGAAGAGCCTAAGAGTCGACTCGCTCTCAACATGTCAATATTTTGATGGAAATTTTTTATTACAGTGTACATTGTTAGTAATACATAAAATTTTCTTTTCTGTCTTTTGTAAATAAATTAAAAATAATGTAATCAACGATTATAGAGCTCATAGTGGTAGACATCACCTTTATGAGACCACCTTAATCATATTATATGATAATCCTTATTAATGATCTTTATTAAGTTTCTTTTGTTCCATACCTTTCAAAATCTTTTATAGATAGTAAAGTCTCTCTAATGACTAAACCATGTAATTCAAATAGTTCATCATTTTTGTTACCACATGAGGGTAAAAGTTTGGAAAATGATGATTCATTCGGGGTTTTCCCCACTTATTTACTTGCTCCTTCACTCAAACATAATCCTTGCTTATTTTAAAATGAGAATCAAAGAGACAAGCTAGATTCCAAAATGAGAGAAAATCCAAAGCAATTACCTCTGCATATGAAGATTGCAAAAGTGTCATGGCAAACACTGAAGAATGAAAACACTAAATACAGAGTATAAAAGATATTAATCTAAAAAGTGTCTTAAATACTTAATTACAAAATATCTTTATTTATTGTGTCCAAGAAAATGCATTAGTTTTGATAGTTACATATTTTGGCCGTCATTCACTACAAAATACGGTTACTCTTCCACGTTTTCATATCAAGATTTACCTTTGTTGAAGCTGGGCATGAATTCAATTTGAATGCATGCCAGGTTTTTGTGTTCAAATGGTTTATAATTATATTTTCGAACAAAATTTGCAATATGACACACCTTCTCTTCTATATAAATCTAAACTAAATATTTCATATTCTTACTGCATGTTATCAAGTGCAAAATTTAGCAGTAAATATGTTTGGTATCGAATTTTATCCACTTTATTCTACATCACTGCTAAAAAAAAATCTTCGAAAGCTTCTGAATATTACTTCCAACTTATAATTACTTTTAAAAATTTCCGTTTGTATAAAACTAGCGCAATTTTTGGGGCGCTGTAAATTGCAACTTTTTAATTTCACACATACGGACTGTAGCTGTGTGTTAATAAACATGATGCTCTCATAGTAAGCTTCTTTGATTTGACAAAATTCCAAAACAATCGAAATAAAAAGATATATCTCAGTTCAATTTCTGTTATAGATAAATACTATGTAAGATGGTTTATCGCAAATCTAGCATGTATGTATACACCGGCCGATGAATCGATGCGTTGAGTGATGACACTATTTGATGTAAATATTTAAAAAAAAAAACAGGTCGAATCACGGGTTGCAGTTTATAAAAGAAGCGTTTTAATTGGCCGATTTGGTACCCGCCCACTCTTACGCAGTATTGATAATTTATTCACCGACTGCCAGTTAACTTTGTATCAGGACTGCAAAATCTGAAATAAAATCACTGCAATAGTTGACCAAGTGTTCTCACAATAATCGCTTTTTAATTTTTATGGTGAACACAAAAAACACTGTACTTGTAGTACTTGTACTTGTTTAAACAGGGTCCCCATTTCATTTTTCAGCATAGTGCTTCATCGATAAATTCAGGGACGTACATATTCTATTTACTTTCTATTCTAAACTACTGCACAGTTGTAAATTGTTATACTTGGTAAGAACCTTGTAAGTTGTTAGAAGTTGTGTTCGAACCATTTGTATATGTTTATGCAATAAAATATGTTCAAACCAAACCTGATAAAATCAATTATTTTTACGCATCAATTTTTTATTTTGTCGTTGCTTATTCCAAAGAATTCACAACAGATACTGACAATAAAATATTACATTAATTGCATTTTATTGAACTTTCAATAGCACGCTTACTTATCACAAGTGTGCATGTGTCTTCAAATACACACAACACTTTCAATTTACGGCGCAAACGTTTAATTTAGATTGATCTGTGATTAACCTTATTTTGTAACTCACTCTGTCTTTAGGAACATTAATTTACATCAACATTCATCAGACAATATTTACTATTGATGTAGACGCTTTCCTTGTCGCTGACTTTCTCTCAAACACGCTTAACCGACCTCGGATTGCTAAATTCACATGCAGATTGAGACGCCATTTTACACAGTTTTACATTTACATAAAGAAACCACACTTCTTCATTTTACGGAGCTGATGACGATGTTTCAAAGATTTTCAGTACATGTTTATTGGAAGTAAATAAGTGAAGACATGCATGCTGTTAATTGTCTAATTGATTTCACGGCGTGTCAACCCGAATCTAGTAGATAGAATGTTCAATCGGTGTCGGACCCGAATCACTTTTCCCTAGATCTACATTTTGCAGCAAGGTTTTTGTGAGGAAAAAATTAGCCCTATTTACAGTCTGTTCAACTCGTGCGATATTCCACATATGGTACATTATGAACGGTAACATAACCTACATTTGTTCACTAAACAGTTTCTGACGAATTTTTCACAATAAACTGAATAACGTTATTCGACGAGCGAAGAACAACCTGTGACTATAAACTATATGCGCCCTAGCTTTTAGAGAACTTTTATTTGTTTTATGCGCCAATCAGAATCTTTGTTGCGAATCGCAATTAAATTACTTACCGATTCGAAAGTGTCATCACTCAACGCATCGCTAAATCGGCCGAAGTGAATACAAACATGTTAGATTTGCGATAAATGCAAAATGAAAAACTCACAAATTTTACGTCTATTTGAACAGACTATTGAAAGTCTTTTAGTCTTAAAATCCTATGGCACTTCCTCATGCTTGATGTTTCTTAACTTAAACTGCTGATTGAACATTTTGCCGTTTCCCATTTTTTGTTGATTACGAATTACGCGACATATACGCGATTACCATAATTACCATTGACATATACATAATCACCATAATACAGGTGATTATGTAGAGATTGCTGCACGATGACAGCATTCTTTTTTAATGAAAATTTTCCATTCCGGTCAAGGTTTTAGATACTAAATCTAAATTAATCGATTTAATGTTTACACATTTTATAAGTCTGGTTGTTGTGATCATAAAAATCGTGTCCGAATGAAAAAGTATTGAACACTTTTTGAGATACCGGTATTAGGTGTTTTATGAAGTCGACTTCGTCATTCCGGCAGCTGATTTTGGCGACCATAGCTCATTCCAGTCAAGGTTTTACATATTAAACATGACATTATCAAATAACTTTTTACATATTTCAATAGCCCTGTATTTATAGATTAAAAAACTGAAAACCGAATGGTGATAGCTTATACCTAACACAAGTTATCGACCTTTTTATACATGTCACTACGTCTATTTCATCGCTATTCCGGCGATTAGTCCTTTCCTAAGGATCCAGTTTTTAAGAGTCATTAATATAAACTACTTAGAGAGTACAACAAATTAAGAAAATTTAAGCGTAAAAATTTCCAAAACTCCATTCTAAATCAACTTGATGCACATCAAAATAAACAACCAAAAGAATATTGGAAATTAATAAATGACTGAAGGATTATAACAAAGACAATTCTGCAGCAAATATAGATCCTGAAACATGGGTTAATCATTTTCGTAATCTTCACTCTGCTTGTGATAACTCTTTTAATTCTAGGATACATGAACTAGATTTAATTTTAGCTGACATGGAAAAAAACCCATCCTTTAATGAGCTGGATTTCAAGATTACACATAAGGAGATTGTAGATGCAATAGCAAATCTAAAATCTGGAAAAGCCAAGGGACTTGATTTAATATCTAATGAAATGTTAAAACATAGTCAATCCTATTTACTTTCCTGCATATATAAGCTCTTTAATAGTTGTTTCACATATGGTATTTATCCTCAAGCTTAGAGTAACGGGTACATAAGTCCAATTTTTAAGTCTGATGATCCAAACAATCCTGCAAATTATAGGGGTATCACAATTACCAGCACTCTTGGCAAGTTATTCAACAGCATTTTGAACTCTAGATTAGATAAATTTCTTAAAAAACACAATTTAATTCACAAATCTCAAATTGGCTTTACCAAAGATGCAAGAACATCTGATCATTTATTTGTACTAAAATGTTTAATTGATAAATACTGTAACACAAAAGAAAGAAGACTCTATGCTTGTTTTATTGATTTTCATAAAGCCTTTGACAGTGTTATACACACAGGATTAAAGCTCAAATTACTTCAAATGAATGTTGGATCTAAATTTTATAATATCATAAGTAATATATATAAGAATAGTCAAGCATGTGTGAAAATTGGAGGGTCCCTCTCGGATTCATTTCCAATAGACATAGGTGTCCGTCAAGGGGATAACTTGAGCCCTTCCTTATTTAAGATATTTATTAATGATTTTCCAGCATATTTAGATTCATGTATTGATGAAGTATCACTTCAGACCCAAACTGTTAACTGTTTAATGTATGCAGATGACATTGTTATTTTATCATCCTCAGCTAAAGGTATTCAAGCAAGACTTTCTCAACTTGAAACATACTGTTCTGATTGGTGTCTAAAGGTAAATATTCAGAAAACTAAAGTAATGATCTTTAATAAAGCTGGTCGTAATATTACGCAAAACCTAATGTTTCAAAATAACATGATAGACTGTGTATCTAGCTACAAATATATTGGAGTCCACCTAACTGTATCTGGAAGTTTTCATGAAGCAAGATCCGAGCTCTATAAAAAAGCGTTAAAAGCATATTACAAATTGAGAAATGATTTTATTAATTTAAATCCTGGAATTAAAACCAGTATACATGTATTTGACTCCACTATTAAACCAATTCCTTTATATAATGCAGATGTATGGGGTGTAAGCAATATATTTACTAAAAGATTCCTAAAATGCGAGAAGTTAGAAATTGGAGACTGTTTTAGAAATTTACCCTGTGAAAGAATACATGTCAAATTCTGTAAATATATTCTTGGTGTTCACAGGAAAAGTACAAATTTTGCAGTGTTGTCTGAATTGGGAAGGTTTCCCTTGCATTATGATATTGTAATATTGTTAATCAAAAGTTGGTATAGATTTGAAAATTTGTCCACAGAATTTCCTTTACTTAAGGATGCATATGAGTGTAGTAAAAATCTTTTTGTAACTGGCAAAAACTCATGGTATGCTTTTATACAAAAATTAAGAACAATTCTGAATATTAAAGATGAAGCAATTTTTTATGGGAAGCATAAATTTAAAGTCAGTCTGTCATAAAACATTATTAGATTATCATGTAAAAAAATTGGTATACAAGTCAACAGGTCTATACTGATGGTAAATTAAGGACATATGTAAAACTTAAACAAAATTGGGGTTATGAAAATTATTTATCAATAGTTAAAAATTTTGATCACAGGAAATCTCTATGTAAATTAAGAATTTCCTGTCACAGGTTGCAAATTGAAGTAGGTAGATTTACCAACATCCCTAGAGAAGATCGATTATATATTAGATGTAATTCTAACAGTATAGATGATGAAACTCATTTTTTGATAACGTGAAAAATATGATCACAAAAGAAAAGAAATATTTCAGTTAATTAAAAGCAAATTTCCAAAATTTCAGATTTAGATAATGAACAAAAACTTTTTTTGGTTACTCAATATTGAAGACAAGGAAATTCTTAATCTTGTGGGCAAATTTAGAGTCTGACTAAAATGGGTAGCGAAACCAGGGCCGGGATTTTCGAAACTGAAAACCGGGTTTTGCTGATTTCTTTAAAAATACTTTTTTGTTCTGTACGAAATTTGCATGATTACTTTATTACATCGTAGTTTGTATTCGCTGAGATTTTTATCATCAAACAATACGTTTTCCAGTAATTATTACTGATTGTCAATATTCAGGTGTCTAAAATGGGTAGCAAGCCCGGGTTACTCATTTTGGTGGTGTATGGCTAATTGCACTGATTAAATTGAAAAGCTGTGTGTTTTATCGTTGCTATTCAAATTTTAGAACCTAAATATTACCACAATTACGACATTAAATATCAATATTTAAAATTATGACAAAATTTTATAAACCCAGGACGGAACAAAACCGGACACGTTTACCCGGGACAAACTTATAATTTCCGAATTAATGTACTTGTTTGTCATCGTTCATCCGTACCTGTAAACTGTTAAACCCATATCAGATCAAATTAATATTCTGGTTTAAAAAAAAAACAACCCATTTATCATTAAACAGTATATATATAACTATATATAAAACATTAACTTGTAATCATTAAAAATTATATCAGATTACCGGTGTTATATAGTGCCTTTTCCCCCTAGCCATCTTTCCCCCCGGAAAAATGGCTATATAGCAGTTTTTCCCCCACGGAAAGCTGACTATATAGTGGGTTTTCCTCCTTTTTATAGCCAGATTACCCCCACGGAAAACCTACTATATAGTAGATTTTCCCCCTTTTTTTACATTCCGGTCATGTTTATGGTGGACCATTCGTGGCAATAATTTGCAATAACTGATATTATATTAATTTCTCATAATAATGGGTAATTATGGCATTTATTTATACATAGAATAAAATACGTGGTTTTTTCAACCCTGATATGAACAAAGGCACGGCCTTCATAACATTCCTGTGTCATCACCATTTATTTCACCTTTTGTTATACCTTTTTGGAACACCTTTTACGCGGATTTCGGAATACCTCGAATCTTTTTCATCTAATCGATGCTTATCTACAGTTTTGACTTCGACGTTATGACATTGACATTTTTCACAGAACACGTCAGAATACATTTGAGTGAAAATACGCTGGTTTGGAACTTAAATTTTCCCATGTATTATCATCTATGTATAAGCTCCTCCCAGGAAACTAACTGACTAATCTTGACTTAATTTTGTAGAAGAAGGGAATAAGAAGTGGAAATGTATTACTCCCTTCGTCCAAAAGGCTATTAATTTTAATTCAATACCGTTAGAATTGACGATCTTAAAGATAATCATATATTTCTACGTCTAAATATCAAACGAGAGACAGGGTGCAATGATATGATGAGAAACTGAAATGTTTTACTTCGATTGATGAAGTTCTAAATCATGGGTAAGGGGTGTTATAATTTATTATGTATTAAAGGCGTGTGTAAAGTTAGTATTTACAATTTTGTTTTAAAGTCACGGATATTCATATTCATGTTTTTAAGCACATTTTTTACGAAACGCGAGGTTTTATGAATATGTAAACATTTTTTAAAAAATGAAATGGCTTCACAACCAGAACAAAGTCAGTATCTTTGCTGAATATGGCGATGTGGTCATCTCTAGTTTTTGTGAGATATGGGGCCACAAAAAAATACACTATTCATTATAATTGGATTTCAAACATCGGGCTCGGAAACATTAAGGGCCCGTACCCTGGGGCTAAATTTTTCAGGGTCATCTACTAGTGGTATACCACTCCCAATATAAAAATATGGTTAAGTGGTCATCTCTAGAATTTGAGATTCGGGCCCCCACTTATAGAACACTCTTCAATCATTATAATGGGGTTTTAAACATCGGGCCCTGAAACATCGAGGGTCCCTACCCTGAGGGCTGAAATTAAGTCAACTACAAGTGGCAAACCACTGCCACTGTGAAAATATGGTGATGTGGTCATCTCTAGTTTATGAGATATGGGACCCTAAAGAATATGCACTATATTCATTATAATAGGATTTTAAACATCGGGCTTTGAAACATCGGAAACAAAATTTCTCTAAAACAGAGGTTTAGCCTGGAAAAAATTTGCACAAACGTTATCAGACAGACGGACTAATAGATTTATTAAAAATTCTCAAAACATTTTTCAGAACACAGAATTATGCATATAAGTGTATATCTTGTAAAACCAAGTACTTTTTTCAATTAATTACCTAAATTAAAAGTTCTCTGTATAATTCAATTACACACATGTTTAATTTTCAGCATTGTCTATAAAAAATAATAAATCGGCAAAAACGAAACTTAACCTTTACAGATGAATGCACCTGGGTGTGTAGAAACATTGATTTTAATCCTTACTGGGTTTCCATAATTATTTTTTATAAAATATGAACCAAAAACGTGAGGGAGAAACCCTACTATGGGGGAAAAGCTACTATATAGTAGCTTTCCCCCCCGGGGGGAAAGGCTACTATATAGTAGGTTTTCCGGGGGGAAAAGCTACTATGGGGGAAAAGCTGCTATACAACACCGGTATCGATTCTATGTTTCCTTTGCGATGAATTGGAAGTCAACAAACATACGATATCCATATCTGCAAGGACGTATATACTAGTATACGTCCCTGATATCTGAATATTGTTTTTGTGCATCTTACTTTAGCATACCTCCTAAAGTATAATCCGTGAAAATCTTAAAAGTGTCATCGGCTGTACATCACACGATCGGGTATCTGTAGATTTAGAGACTATATTTTTTAAAGACCTTGGGAAAACTTTCATTCAACATTAAAATAATATTGCATATGGATTCACTTTCTTCTTCATAGAAGCCGGACGATAAGCAAACTTTCAGAATTAAAATAATTGTTACTAATGATTTGAATTGGAGCATATTCCGATTACAAGACTGCATATTGTAGCTGTGCAAACATGCCATTATTAGTTAGTACATGTGTAATTACTATTAAAACCTGAATACCAAGCTAGCGGAGTACATTTTATTCTTTCCATCTCATTGAAAATTCTTAATCTTGTGGGCAAACAGGGCATTCGAGCTGTAAAACGTCGAAAGTCGGGCTGTAAGAGCCGGGGCCACAAATCCTGTACGTACTTGATTTACTACAAACAGTAAATGTATATACAGGGCATTGAATTAAACTACTAGTTCTCAAAAAGCTAACTGTACCTTTAATCATGCAAATGCTTATTTATTAATTGCCTCCCCTTCCCCCCAATACAAACAATATAGTTTTACCTTGTCATATTGTCATCATTGGTCTAAGCAATATTTTATACATACCAAACAAGGTACAATCGGCCATGGCATCATATGTAGTAGAAAACGAGGAATGAACAAAAAAGGTGTGAAAGGTTGATACTTAGTAACTTAAGCTCTGGTGCTCCTCCACTGAGCTAATCTCTTGAGGTTTTTGTAGCGTGCAACACAATAAATTTTAACAAGTATATAGAAGCGGATTGACTCCCCAGTAAGCTTTTTGAGAACTAGTTTAATTCTATATATAGATATATTGATTGATAAAACTCGGCTGTTTGTCGTAAATCAAGTATGTACAGGATTTATGGCCCCGACTCTTACATCTCGGCTCTCGAGGTTTTACAGCTCGAATGGCGCTATCTCGTACAGTGTGGCTCTTAATGCCCCGGCTCTCACAGCGCGGCTCCTATGGCTCCGGCTCTTCATGGCTCCAGCTCTTGTGGTTTCGGCTCTTTTTGGCTCCGAATTTTCTGATCATGGTTCACTCACATGGCTGAAAAATTTCAAAGATTCTGATGGCCAAATACATAGATGGATTCAATAACGTAGTCAGTTTCACATGAAGATAGTACATAGGCCAGGAAACAGACATGGGAATGCATATGCAATGTCAAGGTTAACATAATTACCAAGGGAAGTATGTAAGCAATGCAAAATGCCTGATAACTATATGTACCAAGGACCTACAGAAGTAGACGTTTCATATATGAAAGAAGGACAGCAAGATGAAAAGATACAAGCGATGACTAATGAGGAAGTTTAAAAGGTAGATACAGAATCTGAAAGTCCTAACTTATTTCCAAATAATGGAAGTAATAATGGACTAGATGATTCAAATGTGGCTGATGGAAAGCCTATTTTGAGAAGGAGAAGGAAGGTAAACATACCCGTACCCACAAAACAAAACAAGGCCTAAGATTAATCTCAACTATGCTACACTGAGAAAGGATAGGAGGACGACTCAGTAATTGGAAGAATACTTAAGCTGAAAGAGAGCAATGCTGAGAAACCAGAGAAGAACGAGATTATAGCAGAGAGTCCTGAATTTGAATTTTGGTTGTCAAGATGGGAGATATTAGAGTTGAAAGATGGAGTCCTTTGCATTCTGTGGGAATATAGTTCAAAACGATGGCTGATCTGTACACCCAAATCTGTTTTAGATGCGGTAATATGGCATCTACATGACTCCAAGCTAGCGGGACATCAAGGAATAAAATAAACTGTGGAAAAAGCAAACATTTGTCTATTTTACTGGTGGGGATTGACACGAGATGTAAGAGAGTACGTACAGAAATGCGGGATTTGTGAGGAACGGAAAGACCCCCCAAACAAACAGCGTCATTTTCTACAGAAATACGTTTGGCCCATTTGAGAGAATTGCCACGGATATCGCAGGACCATTTCCAACAACTGAGAGGGGAAATCGTTATATATTGGTGGTGGGAGACTACTTTACCAAATTGACGGGAGCATATCCTGTAGAAAATATAACGGCTGAGACTCTAGCTGATGTTATGTTTCGAGTGTGGATAAAAAGATATGGGTGTCCAGTTGAGGTGCACTCCGACCAAGGGAGACAGTATGAAAGTACTTTGTTTCTTGGGTTGTGTCGAATGTTACAGATAAATAAAACAAGGACAACTCATCTACATCCAAGGTCAGATGACAAGAAAGAGAGAATGAATAGGACCATACAAGACATGCTGTCGAAGTACATAAAAAGTCATCAAATGCTACGTACGTTGTAGCAGATGGACGAACTCTCGAGCACCAGCTGGGATAACTGTCGACTCTAGTGCTATCACTCTTCCAGGCCATTCTTCATCAGAACCTCCCAAAGGTACTTTGATCCCTTTGATAAAGAAACTTTTTTCGTCGTGATCCCATCCACAATAAAACCTTTCAATAAAATCCTCACCAAGAAGGTTATGCATTACATCTCCTACAATAACCGGGTGCTCAAAAGCATCATCACCAAAAATTAGTATCATGGTAGTCTCTCCAGCACAGTCGAGAGTTCGTCCATCTGCTACAACGTACGTAGCACTTACAAGACCTAGAGTGGGTTTTTCTAAGATGCTGACAAAAGCTTCTTTAGACACAAACGTCCGCTTTGCCCCAGTATCTATTTTGACTCTATATGTGTTCCTTCAAGCCTTTGCTCATACCTGCAACTACAGTATGCCATATTTTTTTTTTGTTTTTCTCCTTTACATCATCTTTGACGTCACGATCCTGGTTCTTACTTTTTCTCTGTTTTTTCCAATATATTTTCTTCCTCTCTTTCTTGTAATTACCATTTCTTTGAGCCTCTTAAATCTGACCGTTATCCGGCCTTCCGCACCAGTCGCATTTAGTTTAAATCACTAAATCTTTTTCCACACAATTCGCTGGTTCGCGAGGAATAGTTTATCTATTGTATCCCTGTTTGTACAATTCCCTTGAATTACGATACTTGGGATTATAAGGGCGTCCCTTTCTTCCTAGCTTCTCTTATCTACAAGTTCTAGGAATTCTCAAATTTTGATGGTCACCGGGAAATCCTTCACTCGCGCTTGGGGGCTTGGCGGTACTGGTAGCTACCTTCAAGGTACTTTCCCCCGTCTCAGTTCAAATTTCATATATCTGTCGGTGGACGACTTTGTAGTCCTTCAACAGTTCCCTCTCTCTAACTCACAGACATTCCTCTTGCATAGCATTTAGGACAGCTTCCTGCAGTGTTTAGGCCTAGTCCTCTTCACTGTCAGACGAAAATCTTCAGACTGTCACACATTTGTCCAAAAACAACTTAATAGCATTTTTTTTCGACTATGTCAGGTTTTTTTTTGGATAAGCTCTCCTGTAAAGGTCTTCAATAACTTGTCCAAAATCTCTTAAAGACTCTTCAGATTTCCGCTTTCTTAGTTTAGCATCTGCTATATGGGATTTCTTCATAACAGAATGGCCAAATCTCTGCTCCATCTTTTGCTTAAGTTGTTCGTAATCCCTTTGAGCTGCAAGGGGTATGCCATAAGCATAACTCTCTGCTTGATCCCGCAGTGTACTTATTAACACTCGACGAGACTTCTCAGGTCCTCATGAGTTGAGCTCAGCAATATTTTCAAAGTATTGGTAAAAATCATTCGAAACATCATTGTTTGTTCCTGAAAAAGTCCTTCTAACTGGATATTCATTTACCCGTGGGCTCATCTCATCCTGCGCCCTCTTTATAGGGCTACTAACAGGAGTTGCATCAGCAAATGGCAGCTCAAAGTTGTGCCCTATTCCAAGAGAAGAACACCTTGACCCACATTAGGGGCATCAGGCCTCAGCTGCCCAACTACGTTAGGTTCCTGATAGGTACCCTTTGGACTGCTAGTCGCCTCGCCACCAAAATAGCCAACTTTTGATCCCTGGTAGATTTCTTTTACCTGGTCTTTAGCTTCAGAGCTTGTTCTCCCATATTTCCATGATACTATTATGATCAATAACAGTATTACACTCGCAGCAGATGTGAGAGAAATCGTTACATGTTCATAAGAACGCCGAACAATTTCATTAAATGGAAAAGAGGTCAAGGCTTTGTACAATAAACAACAATCAATCAAATAAAAAAGAGACCAAAAGAAAAGGATTCTCTTTAAGCTTGGTTTAGACTCACTTCTCTCTCTATAGACACCCATCGGAAACTCGGATTTTACAGGGGAACAATCCCTCGAGCTACTTGTGGGCTGCAATCCTGAAAATAAGGTGTGTCTGGCTCTACTCGGCCTGTGGATAATGCATCTCCCTCAAACCCTGGTGAATTCCTAATTCCAGAGTCATTTAAATGACTTTCAAAATCTTCTTACATTTTTCGTTGTTATCCTTCTCCTTACCATTGGTGTTTCCATTGTGCTTGGTGTAGACTTAATCCAATATAACACTTGAATAATTTCACTGGATCCCACCGCTGCCACCAATTGTAAAGCTACTGGGGGGTAATTTTGTTTACGATTATGTCTAACTTCACTTTAACCTCAGACGTCACAAAAATTACTTGGGTCCTGTGCTATCCGCAACACGTGCGTCGGATTTGCGATCTTTATAGATCAATGAAGAACAACACAGTGCTTTTGTATAACAAATTGTATTGTACACCAATTACAGCGAGTAAGGCAAGAATAAAGGAGAAGTGCTTCTACACATTCTCTCACCCTGTATTTATACTAAGTAATAGCCTAACATAGTTAGGCTTCTATTAGGCATCTATTCGGCTCCAAATAATAGGCTTTCTGATACCTAACAAGATTAGGCCACCATTAGGTGTTAGGCACCAAGCAATAGGGCCTCATCACCTAACATACTTAGGCCTCTGCCTTAAACACCCAATGTCACTATGATGGTATTAGGCTACCTAAATAAATAATAATAAATAATTGTGATAAATCACAAATGAAACAAAACATCTTTATTATGCAATAAAACTAACAAAATAAAAAAACACTACATTTTGTATTATGAAATACTATATAGTAAATGATTTTTTTGTTATTCATATGGTTGTGAAACAAAAGTTGAAATCAAAATAATTTATCCAATTCTTTCTATCGGAGCTGAGTTACTAGCACTTCCAGTTTATTACTCACTCTTCGTTGATCACGTGGGATGTGAGAGTATTTAAGAAGTCACAGTGGAAATTTTAGTTAGTTGAAATCTAAACAATCCGCACTAGGTGAGGACAAACCCTTCGTAATAGGATAAGTCTGAATAAGGCTCTCGAGACTTAATATTGTTTTAGCTAGTAATATCTTTTAGGGTTTTGCTGGAAGCACGCGTGCTTCGTGATAGAATATATGGGGCGCCGTTTTAATATTTTGGAGGTATTTTCTGATATCAGAAAATGATTTTTTTTTTAAATATCAAAATTTATATTTTCTGATATCAGAAATTTGAATTTTTGATATAAAAAACACATCCATTTATATCAAAAAATCGATTTTCTGATATAAAAAAATAAATTTTCTGATATCAGAAATTCGATTTTTTTTATATCAGAAAATGTTTTTTTGATATCAGAAATTCAAACTGATTTTTTTATATCAAGAATTATAATTTTTTATATCAAAAATTCAAAATGGCGAATAAATTTCACAAATTTTATGAATATTCCTTGACCTAAAAGTAAATTGCTGAACTTCATAGTCCGATTTGCTTTCTAAAATGTGTTGTTTTTTATTTGAAGTTAATGTAAGAATTTTATAAGTGTTGTTGATAATTCTGGTCTTATTTATTGAAAGTGCTAACTGTATGCTTGTATATTGCCTGTATATTATGCAGCGCTATCATTTTCTTAAGGATCGTCTCAATGTTTACAGCAAATATCGAAAAAAGCAGTGCTTATGATTGCCAAAATAAAATCAGGTATAAAATAAGACATACTTTACTATTCTTAACGTGCATCTTACGAGACTATAAAAGTTACAACACAGGGAGCATTCATTAAGTTGATAGTAATTTTATGGAGGTCTAATTTTTCTGATATCAAAAGATCAATTTTCTAATATCAGATAATGCAAATGATTTTTTTCATATCAGGAAATCATTTTCTGATATCAAGAATGCGATTTATTTTCGAATTTTGATATCAGGATAACTTTAATTCTTGATATTAAAAAATCGAGTTTTTGATATCAGAAAATCATTTTTTGATATCATAAAGTTCGAATTACTGATATCCAAAAATTATTCAATTTTTTGATATCAAGATTTATTTTTTGATATCAACAACTATTTTTTGAGATCAATAATTCAAATTATTGATATCAATTATTTATTTTTTGATATCAGAAAATACCTCAAAAAGATTAAATCGGCACCTCATAAGAATAATTTTTTGTATATATTATTGATTAAAATATTTGATTGAGAGAATTTATGCTTAATTTATATATTTCTTAAATATCTGAACTTAGAAATGTTACATAAATTGGTGGTAGCATTGGGACTTGGCAAGAAATATGTTTATTTAATCATTTTAAAGGGGCACGGTCACGATTTTGGTCAAAATCTATTTTTCTGTTTTTATTATTTACAATGCTTTGGGAATGCATTTCTAATTATCAAATGAAATTTGAGAGTCATCCATAGAGTTATAAGCAAGATACAGGAAGAGAGATCGCCATTAGATAGACGAGCAGAGGAGCAGGATTCTGGCATTGTGACTTTGGTTGGTGCGATCGGGGACTAGTCATGAAACTGTAATATAGCTATGTCTCGGCTGAAAGTACAACACTGTCTTCTAGGCACACAGGAAATGGAAATCAAAGATAACAAATGTAACAGATTTACTAAATTCATGAATTTATTTTGATAAAATTTTTAAAAGAGTTCTAAACAAAACATATGTCAAGGCCTCTCTTTGTGGTAATTTTCAGCTAATGTTTGTAAAACCTTTGCCTGGGCTTTTCCAGTCTGTTGGACCAGATTTCTGAAGAATCCATCTTCTATCTGTAGTAGTTGATATGGTGTGTCAAATTCAACAAGTTTTCCCTGATTTAAAACCTGGAATAAAGGACACATGCAGGCATTTTCAAATCATTTATATCCAAAGCGAATGTTATTTATATTAAATCACTCTAAGGTACTTCATTAGAACAGAGACGAAGTATATCATACATTTTGCACATTGCAAAGTTGGTGGGTTTTTTTTAACATTTGATTGTGTGGAGCTATCAAGGCTGGGATACTTACCATGACTCTACTGGAGTCCATAATGGTATGAATCCTGTGAGCAACTGTTAGGACCGTACAATTCTTGAACCGACTTCTAATTGTTTCCTGGATCAACCTGTCAGTGCTGTCAAAATGAAACTCAACTACTGAATCTAATGTCATGCTACACTCAACTGTTATACACATATGAATTCAGCATGCTTGACCTCTACAATTTCTATGATATTTGATCTAAATGAACTTATAGTTGACATTAAGATACTGTGACCTACTTGTGACCCAAATATTCTGTGATCCTTACAGATTGTGTAACATTCATACGACTGCAACAAATTAATTTTACATGTTACCCCAACAGAGTCAGTGACCCTCAAGTGACCATTACAGATTATGTGACAATCTTGTGACCCCTACAGATTATGACCTTCTTGTGACCCCTATAGATTCTGAGCCCTACATGTGACCCCTACAGATCCTGTGACCTACAGACTTAGTGACCTACACCTGACCCTTACAGATTTGACGATCCCTACCAATTTTTTGACCTACTCATGACTCTTAAAGATTGTGCAACCTTTTTGCGACCCCTACATATTCTGTGATCTACATGTACTTTGGACCTGTATATATTCTATGACCTACTTTAGACTCCTACAAATTCTGTGACCCCCATAAACTCCAAGACCTACTTTTGAACCCTACAGATTATGTGACCTAATTGTGACCCCCTCCCCCAACACCTCTGTGACTTACTTGTGGTCCACGTTGGCCGTGGCCTCATCCAGCACCAGTATGTTGTTCTGTCGGAGGATGGCCCTGGCCAGACACACCAGTTGTCTCTGCCCCACACTCAGGTTTTGTCCGCTGTCAGACACCTCCATGTACAGTCCCTCTCTCTCACCCTGCACCTTCAGCTTGAGCTGCACCTGTAATAGAATGTGATGCAGCTTAGACTTAATGCATCTGTAGACACGTACTGATTTAACTTCAAACTTAAAATATTGCACGTAACCCATTCATTCTGATAATGCCTTACATCCAGTAGTTTTGGCAAAGATCTAATTTTTGCTTTTTCACAATCACTTTTACATTGTAAAATATTCAATACGCAGAAATTATTCCAGTATTGTTTGCTATAAGAAACTTTTGAATAGCAAAAAATGACTGGTGCAAATAAAATTTCCCCCATTTTCGCAATTTTTGTGACACGTGAAAAAAAAATGGATATACGATAATTAACTGGAAGTTTTATGTACATCTTTTTTTCACATCCTCAAGAACACTTTATACAATTCATAATTTTTTTTAACACACCTATGTAACACACATCTGCCATTTTTACTGGTATGTTAGTACCTGTTCTAGTGCAGCCCATAGCTGGTCATCTGTATATTCCTCAAAAGGATCCAAATTCTTCCTTAGAGTACCACTGAATAAAATTGGATCCTAAAAACATTGAAAAGTTCCAATCATTCCATGATTCAAATTTACATTGCTTAGTATTCTCCACAACAGACGGCAAAAGGTTTGGTCAATTGAATGGGATCCTGTAAAAATAGTACATATTTGTGCAGACCTGATAAAACGACAACTTCACCATTCTAGACCCGAAGTGTTAACAATGCCGACGATTGAAATCCTGAACTGAGACTTGTTGAGTGTAAGTTTACAAGTAAAGGTGAAAGAAATGTACTTCATATGCTGGCATATAAAATGATCCAATCAATTTTTTTACATTAGTGAGTGACTATTGTCAGGTTGACCCTACCTGTGGAATGACAGAGATTTTATTTCTGAGTTCGTGGAGGCCGATCTTTAACACATTGACATCATCAATTAAGATCTCCCCTGTCGGTTCTGCTAGCCTCAGTAATGCGGCCAGTAATGAACTCTTCCCGGCTCCAGTCCTTCCCACAATCCCAATCTAAAAGGAAGAAACCAAGCTGTCTCATTGTCAAAGCATGCTTCATTAGGTGTTCAAAAGACCAATGTAATGTTACAAAATTGATGGCATCCAGATAGCTGTGCGCTAACGGTATTTCATTGCTCATCTGTCTGTCTGTCAGTCTTATGGCGTTTTACCATCTGATTTTGACTCTGGACTTACCTTCTCTCTGCTGTTGATTAGACAGGTTATATTATGTAAGACTTGGTCAGTATCAGATGAATACTGTAGTCCTACATCGACTAGTTTAATCTCCCCACTTTGAGGCCAGGAGGGAGGGGGAGGGGAATCAGAGACTTTGGGGGCCTCCTGTACTAGCCTTGTGTAGGACACGATTCTTTCCACAGACGTCATCTACAATCAGAGTCTATTAAATGCTTGAAAGAAGAATTATCATAAGAGAAAATTTCTTCTCTGGAAATCAAAACATTTCTGAGTACATAATAGAAACATGTGAATGGATCTAAAAAGGATTCCTACCTGTGTGCTTAAGAAACCAGATTTCCTGATCATGTACTCAAAAGGGCTGGCCATTGTCAGCAAATAGTTCAGAGCCATTCCAAACAGCCCCCCAGATAATCCAATCACTAAAGCAGACAACTACTACTTACTATCTTACTGGGACCACTACTTACAATATCAATGGGGTCACTACTTACTATCTTACTGAGACAACTACTTACTATCTTACTGGGACCACTACTTAATATCTTACTGAGACCACTACTTACAATATCAATGGGGCCACTACTTACTATCTTACTGAGGCCACTACTTACAATATCAATGGGGTCACTACTTACTATCTTACTGGGACAACTACTAACTATATTAATGGGGCCACTACTTACTATCTTACTGGGACCACTACTTACAATATTAATGGGGCCACTATTTACACAATATTAATGGGGCCACTACTTACTATCTTACTGAGACCACTACTTAAAATATCAATGGGGCCACTACTTACTATCTTACTGGGACCACTACTTACAATATCAATGGGGCCACTACTTACTATCTTACTGAGGCCACTACTTACAATATTAATGGGGTCACTACTTACTATCTTACTGGGATCACTACTTACTATCTTACTGGGACCACTACTTACTATCTTACTGAGACTACTACTTACAGTATCAATGGGGCCACTACTTACTATCTTACTGAGACCACTACTTACAATATTAACAGGGCCACTTCTTACTATCTTACTGGGACCACTACTTACAATAATAATGGGGCCACTAGTTACAAAATATTAATGGGGCCACTATTTACTATCTTACTGAGACCACTACTTACAATATTAATGGGGCCACTATTTACTATCTTACTGAGACCAATACTTACAATATTAATGGGGCCACTACTTACTATCTTACTGGGACCACTACTTACTATCTTACTGAGACCACTACTTGGCATCTTACTGGGACCACTACTTACTATCTTATTGAGACTACTACCTACTATCTTACTGGGACCACTGCTTACATTATTAATGGGGCCACTACTTACTATCTTACTTGGACCACTACATACTATATTAATGGGTCACTACTTACTTTTTTATTGAGACCACTACTTACTATCTTACTGATAGTACTAATTACTATCTCACTGGGACCATTATTTACTATCTTCCCGGGACCACTTATTACTATCTCACTTGGACCACTACTTACTATCTTACTGGGACCACTAATTACTATCTTATTTAAACCACTTATTACTATCTTACTGATACTACTAAGTACTATCTTATTGAGACCAATACTTACTATCTTACCAGGACCACTTATTACTTATACAATATTAATGGGGCCACTACTTACTATCTTACTGAGACCACTACTCACAATATTAACAGGGCCACTACTTACTATCTTACTGAGACCACTACTCACAGTATTAATGGGGCCACTACTTACTATCTTACTAGGACCACTAATTACTATCTTACTTAAACCACTTATTACTATCTTACTGATACTACTAATTACTATCTCACTGATACTACTAATTACTATCTTATTGAGACCACTACTTACATTATTAATGGGGCCTCTACTTACTATCTTACAGGGACCACTACTTACTATTTTATTGAGACCACTACTTACTATCTTACTGATACTACTAATTACTATCTCACTGGGACCACTACTTACTATGTTACCAGGACCATTTATTACTATCTCACTTGGACCACTACTTACTATCTTACTAGGACCACTAATTACTATCTTACTTAAACCACTTATTACTATCTTACTGATACTACTAATTACTATCTTATTGAGACCATGACTTACTATCCCTGAGAACCAATGACAAAAGGACGACAAGGATCAAGTAGATGTCCAGGAAGAAGAGAGAGCGCAGGCTGAACCAGCGGTTGGCAGACAGGTACAGGAAGAAGGCGCTGGTGTGTCGGTCCTGGAATCTGTCAAAATCCCGCAGGAACTTCCTACTCATTCCCAGGGCTCGGATTGACTGGAGTCCCACCAGAGTGTCCGAGATGTGGGAGAAGATAGGACTCAGGGCTAATCAAGGAAACAGGGAGTTGAACAAAGTACATGTATATGCATGATAAAGATTTAAATGGGACTCATGGCTAGCCTAATCAAACAGGGAGTTGAACAAAGTGTGCATGATGAAGGCTCAAATTTTTTTTTTTTAATTTCTAGAAGATGATCTGACATGGGCTGCATTTAATATTGTGACAGCTATTGTAGCTGATAGGTTAGATACATGTACATGTATCTAAGTCCTACTGAATGCACTGTATGGTTCATGCATGTTATGGACAAGCTAGCATATGGTTCAAGATCATAATTGCCACATCGAGCTAGGTAGCTGCTATGATCTTGAACACAATCCTGAACTTGCAATACTCACTTGTGGCCTCTAAGCGTTTCATATTTCTGGTGGACGGTAATGAGAACCATCTTATTAAGTAAATCACTATAACCAAGGGAATCAAAGGTAACAGCAAGAACGGATTGATGAAACAGGTTATACCAATTTGCATCGCCAAGTGAACACCTACCTAAATTAAAATACAAAATAAAACAGCTGACATTGAATATTTAAAACAATAGACCCATGGGCCTTAAAAAACATAACACAATTTATTACCATACTTCAGTTAATCTTTAAATAGTAAAACAAAAGAAAGATACTGATGTGTATTTCCGAAATTTAATCCATATAAAAAGACTGGTATGCAATAGCTCTTCCCAAGATCCAGAGCTTCAAAAATCAAACTCAAGTCAAGGATTTTTTTTTCATAATGGAAATATTCTACGTGTGAAAAAAAATGTTCCTAGGAAAAGGAAAAAACATACCTCTATAACAGTGTTTGTTAATGTAGGTAAGAAGGAATCTATCAACCACAAGTCTCGTGCAAATTTGTTCAATATGTGCCCTGAAAGGAGACATAATGAGAAGTCAAGCTTGAGAATGACCATGAGAATAAGATAGATAGAAAGACAAAATGGTGTCACATCTTCAGAAAGAATCTCTTAAATCTGCAGCTGACAAATATATGACTAGAAGATACAAAGTTATTAGGTTATATCAAAACCATTCATTTGACCTCAGGAGAAAAGATACAAACAGACAAGTACTGTAATTGTATTACGACATTTGGCAGAAAATAGTTTTTCAACAAATTAGCCTGGATTTGAATTAGCATATTTCTGAATGTGCCTATTATGATACATGTATAAATGGCATTTAGTGATGTTATTGATTTAGCGGAAGCGGCTTTCCGCCAAAAATGCTAAAAAGAATACACAGCCAAATGTGATATTTACAATATAAACTCTTTTCACGTTTCCTTACCCAAAGGGTTTGAGTCAAAGAAATGGGTCTTGGCCCCCATCACCACCTGGAACATGTTATTGTGTAGTCTCTTGCTGATGATGACTGACATTCTGAAGTAGACGAGGCTGAAAAGACTGATTCCCACCACAAAGACTGACATGGCCACCAGGTACTGCTGCATCAGCTCGTCTCCCTGGGTGCTAATCAGAGACCCCTCGGGGGTAGAGTTGCTGGGGAGAGTGGGGCGTAGAGGGGAATTTATGTTGTACATTGTGTTTAGTCCCTGTGTTTGGTTCAACGTATCGATCACTGGATAAAGCGGGTAAGATCCATTTTGTGTCCTTAAGTTTAGAGAATCTGAGAGTTCTGCCCTGGAGCCAAGAGTTTTAGAGATTACAGATGAATGCAAATGTGAATTAAAATTATAATGACTCGTGTAGTTTATACATTCATATATTGACTGGCATGACTCACAACACCCAAAGATATAAGAAAAGTCAAAGTTTATACATGTGCAATCAGTACAGATATACTTTCAAAAAGGTTGTTCACACAACACTAACCATTTAGCTAGATGCCAGTCTCCATATCCACAAGCAGCCTGTAAATTTATAATCAGAAGTAATTACAGATTACAAAGCTCACCAAGATAAGGAATCACCTTTATGAGACCACCTTTATCATACAATTCAATATCATATATTACAATATCATGTGATACAATATATTATTATATATTATACAATTTTTTTTATACAATATCATATTGTATCGTATAATATTTTACAATATTATATTTTATGATTCAATATTGTATCATATAATACAATACTGTATCATATCATACAATATCATAGGAATCATTTAACAACAAACACATCCATCAAGCAAGTTTGAGTGAGGTAGTATATTAAGGGTTTTTTTTGCATCTTTGATAATGGATTTCAGGGTCTGTTTCTTAAGCTAGCCTTATGTTTCAAATCCAAAGTTACAAGATCCATGAAAGTTAGTCATGACAGCATTTAACAACTTAAAAACCTACACCTCCTCAGCATCAAGATAATCAAGATCAAGCTCTGTATCTGAAGCTACCTCTATTTACACATCCATAGTTATTTTAACTGTTTAAGTCTGACTAGGTATGAGCAGAATTTAATTCATTTTATAACCAGCTCCAAGACTCTAAGACAATTTGAGTTGCTCTAAAATCTTAAACCTGCCTAAGCATCTTGATAATCAAGATCAATCTCTCTAACTCTGTGATTCATTTATATTTAAATCAACCATGCAAGTTTGAATAATCATTAGTAGTTTTATTCATATTTATAAACTTAACCTTCTCCAGCATTCAAAAACTATGGCTCAGATTCATCATCCACGCCTGTGGAGTGCATCAGTATCACAAGATGCATCATCTATCCAAATTTGATAAATATTGAACCAATAATAACTAAGATTTGTTTATCAAAGGGCACCTGCTCCAAAAACTTTAACCAGTTCCAAAAACCTTAACCTCATCCAGCATCCGAAACCTTTGGCTCAGATTCAGCATTTATGCATGTCAAGGGCATAAGTGTCATAAGATGCACCATCCATGCAACTTTGGTGAAGTTAGAACCGGTAGTAACTTAGATATGGCTATCAAAGGGCACCTGCTCCAAAAACTTTAACTAGCTCCAAAAACCTTAACCTCATCCAGCATCCAAAATTCATGGCCCAGATTCAGCATCCAAGTCTTTTAAGTCCATAAGTATGTCCAGATGCACCATCCATGCAACTTTGGTGAAAGTAGGACAAGTAATAATTTAGAGACTTGCACCAAAAACTTTAACAAGCTCTGGACGCCGACACCGGGGGTATAGCATAAGCTCTCGGCGAGCTAAAAATGATTATTCATGTACATCTATGTACTTACTCTTGGTAGGCAGAAACTGAGACCTTCAAAAGATACCCAGGCCACACCAATATAATTTCTTGTTCGTCGGACATCCAATGAAAAAAAGTACAAGCGGGCGAGCGATTAAAAAATAAAATTATTTTTTTTTTTGTAGGCAAAATTATTAGGCGGGAGGTAAAATTGTGCGGACAATTATATTTTTTCTACATGTTTCTGATTTATATTATTTAAACTATTTAAAATATGAAAAAAGAGCAGAAATAGAACAGAAAACAGTGCAGAATTTGATGGATGAGGGAAATTAATAATATTATTATTGTACAGTTTTATTTAAATATGAGCGCGCGGGATCTGACGAACAAGAAATGTTATTGGTGTGGCCCCAGAAATATGTTGTAGAAATAGCTGAACAATTTGAACAGATTTATTTTTTTTAAAAACCCTGTTCATCAAGCCATCCTCAATCTTGCATTCCCCCAAAAATCTAAATTTGTATATCTACATGTATATTACTGTAAGATCCCTCCAAAAAGTTTGTAAAGATTTCCTGGATATTGATATAATTTATAAGTATGATTTATTTACATTGTGATGTGATCACATACATATTCACTAAAGGAAATTCAGTGTATTTTCAAGATAAGTTCCACTTTATTAGATCCTCAAGTATTTGCATGTCATGGATTCCATCTGCCTCCCCCCCCCCCCCCCCCCACACACACACACTCTTACTCACACCCAGATTTGCACTCTTGCAAGCTACTATCACTGACATAGGCAATCAGAAGAAGGAACATGGTCAGTGGTAGATACAGCCATGGCCGACCAGAGAGGTAGTAGTCCTTGTAGACATTCCAACCAACGTCTCCAGTCTCCGCAAATTCCCCATCACCAACCGCCTCAGTACTCTACAGAAAACAATTTTACCCTCAGCTCAATGGTCCTGGATTTTTCTAGTTTAAAATGACATAAATATTCCATACTAGCAGTAAATCAAACATCTTCTTCAAGTTTTCAATTTGATGATCACATACCGGTATTCTCAGTTTTATCAAAGGTTAGTTGCCAATTCAACTCCAGGAACCTACTTTTTCTCCCTGTATATTGACAGATTTTTCTTGTCTCTCATCTTTTTCTTCATTGTCTTTGTCGTGCTTGGTAAGGATGGAGGAAAATTCTGTCCCCTGTTTCACAAGTTCATCATACGTTCCAACACTTACCACTCTACCCTAAAGCAACATACCAGGTACCTTAGTTATTGGTATCTTCCTTAACAAATCAAAGTCAAAGAAATGTAAGAAAAAATCGACCAAAATAAATAATATATACAACACTAAAGAAACAATATTTATGACTACAAAGATGACTAACAACATTGGTCAGATTAAGTGGAACAAACCTCGGTCAGAACAACAATTCTGTCAGCTGACCTTAGATACTGCAGTTGATGAGTCACCAAAATCCTGGTCTTCCCTCTCAACAACCCACATATACATCTGAAATAAAAGATATCAGCATTTTAGTCTCTCTCTCTCTCTCTCTCTCTCTCTCTCTCTCTCTCTCTCTCTCTCTCTCTCTCTCTCTCTCACGAGATCTTACTTTTGGAACAGGTGACTCCCCACCTCTGTGTCCACTGCCCCCAGGGGATCGTCCAGCAGGTACACATCTGCCTCCCTGTACACCGTCCTGTAAATCAATAAAGAATGAAGAGCATGGTCAGCCTACATCTGTTATTTCAAAACGAATTTTAGTTGGGTTTATATCAAAGTCAGAAAATTATCCATGCTATATTTTCACACTACATACATACATTATTAGAAAACATTACCAAGAGGCACACAGGCCTTGACGGTCACCTGAGTATCATAGCCCTTAGATTGACATGTCAGAGAATCTCGTGTTTGCATTTTAAGCTTCTTTTTGAAGTCTAAACCCTAATCTGAGACTCCTCTGACTGTTACCCTGCTTTTATTATTTGATGTTTGAAAAACATTCATTCATGAAAATGTGGGGGGTGGGGGGGGGTTCAAGAGTCAGAGGAATCTCAGATTATCTATACCTTAGTTACAGGGGCCAAAAATTGTAAACTTTTGGTAATAAGAGACCTGCAGGCCTTTAATAGTCAAATTTTTATAATATTAACTGTTTCATTTACAATGAACACAAAACACGTACATCTTATTTCTACACTTAGTATACAATGCACAGGATATTAAAGTAGATTTCCTAAAATAGAACACAAATTTAATTCAATATTGCTAAGTGACAATTTACCATGTTGTGTTCAAGATGAAATTAAAATTGTTAATGAATGACAAACAGCAATTACCTTAAGTAAAAATACATGTTCAATATATGGCCATATTTATCACCTCCCCCCCCCCCCCCCCCCAATAAAAAGCCTCAATTTCTGTCCCATGGCCTGGGCAGTGAATTTCACAATGCAACATCAGGACATTATTACTTATTAGGTTTGTTACTGACTGACTACAGAAATATATTGGGTTCGCCTCGCCGTCTATGAGATTGATTTCTGTAGTCATTCGACTCGCCATCTATGAGATTGATCAACCCGATATATTTCTCTAGTCAGTCAGTAACAAACCTAATATGTGTTTTGTTTCCCGAGGACTATCAAGTGAGACATTTATTCACAAACAGCAATGATCTACGCAAAATCCATGTAGAAGTAAACTCTTCAAAACTATCATTGAATTCTCACCTTTCTCTTTTAAAAACTTTGCTGTACCCTTGTTCACTTACAATATTTTGTTACGGTTTCTCTATTAAATATGATGAAATTTCAAGCTGAGTAGGCGAAGTGTCCGCCAATATTAATTCTTACCAGACGGACATAGAGAGATATCCGGCAGTCATGTGTCAAGTATAAACCAATGAAAGTGTGACATTTCAGGGAAAACAATATGAACATAATAACAATGCGTGACTTTATCTCCCACGACTGTGATAGTACAGAAGAAAATATTATTAAATCAATACATTTTCACTATATGGCCAGATTGGCCCCGTCCTAGGGGCCTGAACCCCTGACCCAGGGACCATGAATTTCACAATTTAGGTAGATGACTTCATGGATATCATAACCATGCATTTAGTTTTTCTCAAATACATATGGGAGTAGAGAAAAAGATTTTTTAAGATTTAATATATTTTCACTATATAGCCATATTGGCCCCGCCCTAGGTCCTTAACCACTGTCCCAGGGACCATGAATTTCACAATTTAGGTAGAGGGTATCATGGACATCATAACCATGCATTTAGTTTTTTTTCAAATGTATATGTGAGTAGAGAAGATTTTCTAAGATTTAATACATATTTACAATATGGCCATATTGGCCCAACCGTAGGGCCTGAACTCCTGATCCAGTGGCCATGAATTTCACAGGTGTTGTAGAGGGCTTCATGGACATCATAACCATACATTTAGTTTTTTCCCCACATTTGTGCAAGTAGAGAAAAAGATTTTTGAAACTTTTTTCTTTTTTTTTTTGCATATTTGGCCCCGCCTATGAGGCCCTGGGGGCAGGGGTGGTAAAGCCATGAATTTCACAATTTAGATTCCCCTTATCATAAAGATGCTTTACACCAAAAATGATAACAATTGGCCTTGTAGTTTTCAAGAAGTTAAAAATGTAAAATTGTTAATGCACAAAGGACGACGCATGACGACGGATGAAGACCAATTGCAATAATTCACCTGAGTGATTCAGGTGACCTAAAAACTTTTGAATGAGTTTGACCTCTGTGGATTCATTTTTTGAAGGAGCTCATTTTCATGGATTGTCATTTTTTAAAAGGTTTGTTGGGATGTAATTTCATGGAATTACTTGTACATATAATTGGCTAGGAATGTGTTTCATAATTTGTCAGAGATGCCAATTTCAAGGTGAGAAGTAACCATGAAATCCACGTATATTGAGCCCCTGTAGAACTGTGAATACCTTGCGAGTGTGAGCCTGGCCTTCTGACCTCCGCTCAGCAACAAGCCTCGCTCCCCGACCAAGGTCTGGTCCCCCAGTTTCATCAGCTCCAGGTCCTATAGAAAGTGTGCAGCCCTCAATCAGAACTTAATATACAGCAGATCCTATACATAGTGTAGCCATGTTAACCTAATCAGTACTATAGCATTATTGCTAAAAGTTGATTCAGTACTTTCAGATTTAAAACTTTTTTTAATTAATTATGTTTCTAAAAGCCTGATAATTTTGAACTTCCAGACAAACCTAAGTTTAAAGACTGTCTCAGTCCCAGATTTAAAACTTTTTTTTTATTAATTATGTTTCTAAAAGCCTGATAATTTTGAACTTCCAGACAAACCTAAGTTTAAAGACTGTCTCAGTCCCAAGTTATTGTTTCTGTCACTTTTTGACAATTTTTAATTAAAAATACACATACCCATGAAAAAGGTACAATTGAAATTGATGAAAGGTAAAAAACCCAAGATTTCTTCATCGACACATTATCTTTTTTTCTCTCAGAAAATTTCACAGGAGTGAAAATAGATTTCTTACGTTATCATCTGTGTACTTTTTATGTCCGTTGCAATGCAAAATCCCATTGACTTTTTATTTTTAGCTGAATATTGAAACCTAACAAGCTAGAGGGGGCGTTTCAAAGAAAACATCTTAGGATTTTTTCATAATTTTGAATGAACATCATTTGAACCCAGAGGTATTTATGAATATCAAATGATTTAAGAAAATGCGCTGCATTAATATCTTGGGACAGAGTATAGAAGGGAAACCATACATGTATTACATTAACAGTCATTAACTAATAATGGCTCGACTTTAGATGAAAAGGATTTTGACTAAAATAAAGGTCTACTGCTGATCATTTGTAGCTAATTCAGGATTACTTAGCCTATTTTTACCTTGTATAAAGCACAGGCATGCAACACCTGACGATATCTCTCTTGTTCCACATTCTCTCCAAACGTGATGTTGGCCTGAAAGGTTCCAGACATGACCCACGGCGTCTGAGCCATGTATCCCAGCATGCCCTGCACACACACCTGACCTGTCGCGGGTGGAAGTTCTTTAAGAAGGCTCAACAGAAGAGATGTCTGTTGGGGAAAATATCTCAATGCAACTCTTTTGCAGTCTACATATATATATGAACAACAATTGATAAATGTATATATAATAGAATACAGAATTTAACTGAGATACAAACCTTTCCAGAACCAACTGGTCCAACTACTGCCAGGAGTTCTCCCTTGAATAAAAAAATTCATAAAAAAATAATGAATTTTAAAGGATATGAAAACTTCTTGTCAAAGAAAAATAATCCTTACAGTCAAAAATATCAATGCTTTTTGATTAACACTAAACTCCTACCTTTTTGACATCTAGATCAATATTCTTCAAAGAAAATGCCTCACTCATCTCCTGAAATGAAACAACATAGTAACCTTAACCTTTGTCATTCTTGTTTAAATTGAAATTCGCATAATTTTATTTACACAATGATAATTGAATTATATCACAAAAATGTTATTTAGATAAGTACATGTCATTTTAAAAACATAGGTAATCACAGATTACAAAGCTCACCGAGACAAGGCATCACCTTTATGAAGCATCACCTTTATGAAACCACCTTTATCATATTATATGAAAATCATAGTTAATGATCTTGGATATACATGGATACTGTTTTGACACAATATCGTATTATTATATCATACGTTAAAAAATTGTATGATAATCATATGTTCATTTCATACGGTATTATAGGATACAATGTTTAACAATACAATAATATAAAAGGATATTGTATCCTATGATATTTACAATATACATGTATATCATATAATACAATAAAATACTGTAAAAAATAATGATGAAATATGATATTATAACATATCATATGACGTGTTATACATTATTGTATTTGATCACATAATACAATATCATAATATATAATATATGATACAATATAGTATTATATGATAAATATCATATCACATAATACATCACAATATTGTAACATATGATATTAAATCATTATTGATTATTATATTGAATAATATAGTAAGGTATTGTATTGTATGATATTGTATCATATGACACAATATAATTTGATACATTGTATCATATATGATACAATATCATGTAATATAGTAATATATTATATAATACAATATCATATTATACAATATCGTATCATGTGATAAAATATCATATATTACAATTTCATGTGACATAACAACATATTATATAAACCAAAATGATAATATACAATATAATATCATATAATATGATATTATAAGTTATACAATATCGAATCATATGATACATATAGGATCTCTCATGATTTGCGATGGTATATGATTTTTATCCAACGAGTTGTGTGTTTTCTATCCCCGAGCCTTGGCGAGGGGATAGAAAACACACAACGAGTTGGATAAAAATCATATACCATCGCAAATCATGAGAGATTCTTTTTATCACATGTTTTACAAGTTTTTTGTTAATCTCAATTTTTTCTGTACAAATTATAATTGTGAGCCGCACAACACATTAACTACGAGACGTCAACAACTTTACTCATGGAAAAAAGTTCCTTGAAGTTTAACAAACAAACATTTCATTTTCGAACAATTTCTTTATGAATTCATGAAAAATAAATAAAACAACATTAAATGCTGTACTTTTACAACTCAACACTATTCAACTGTATTTTGTTTTAGTTTTTCATTATACGTCAATCAACCGGCTAAACCTACGTAATGTTTAATTATGACGTCACGTGGCGTAAGAACACACAGTGGAATATCAAAAATTTATCCCATGAGTGATATCCACCGTATATTGAGATAAACATGTGATAAAATATTATATATTGGAATATCATATGAAATAATAGCATTTGATAAAGTAGTATATAATACAATATCATATTATACAATATTGTATCATAATATACAATACTATACATAACAATATCATGATACAATATCATATCATAATGTACAAAAAATTAATACAATATCATATCATATCATATAACTTTTTGCAATATAATATATGATATAATATTTTATTATATAAAACAATAGTATATCATATCATACAATACTATATCATAGGAATCATTTAACAACAAACACATCTATCAAGCAGGTTTGACTGAGGAGATTTTTATTTAGCATACTTGATAATGGAGATCAGGCTCTGCATCTGAAGCTACTTCTGGGATTCATTTATATTATAGTTAAATCAACTATGCAAGCTATTATCTATAAAACATGTCACCTGTTCCAAAAAAACTAAACCTCATCCAGCAGCTGAAACCTATAGCTTAGATTCAGCACTCAAGCCTGTCAGGTGTAACAGTATCATAAGAGGCATCACCCATGCAAGTTTGGTGAAGTTAGGACCAGTAATAACCAAGATATATTTTTTAGCATCCTTGATAATGGAGATCAAGCTCTGCATCTGAAGCTACCTCTGCAATTCATTTATATTACATGTATAGTTAAATCAACTATGCAAAAATGTGACCTGTTCCAAAATCCTTAATCTCATCCAGCATCCAAAACCTATGGCTCAGATTCAGCCTGTCAGGTGCATCAGTATCATGAGACAAGTTTTATGAAATTATGACCAGTAATAAATAAGTTATATGCAAATCCATGCAAGTTTTATGAAGTTTGGACCAGTAATAACTAAGATATAATCATCAAAGGGCACCTGCACCAAAAACTTTAACCTGCTCCAAAAACCTTAACCTCCTCCAGCATCCGAAACCTATGGCTCAAATTCAGCATTCAAGCCTGTCTGGTGCATCAGTATCATAAGACACACCATCAATGCAAGTTTGGTGAAGTTAGGACCAGTAGTAACTTAGAAATTGCTATTAAAGGGCACCTGCACCAAAAACTTTAACTTGCTCCAAAAACCTTAACCTCCTCCAGCATCTGAAATTCATGGCCCAGATTCAGCATCCAAGTCTTTCAAGTCCATAAGTAGGTCCAGATGCATCATCCGTGCAAGTTTGGTGAAGATAGGACAAGCTAAAACTTAGATACAGGACCTGCAACAAAAACTTTAACCAGGTCCGGACGCCGACGCCGATGCCGAGGGTATAGCATAAGCTCCCCCTGACTTCGTCTCGGTGAGCTAAAAAGCAAATACATGTATGTGAATAGTGTTTTAAATAAAATATATTCTGAAATTAAATTTTTTTTAATACAAATGAGATGTTAAGTAATCTATTTGTATAATTTTGCAAATATTTTTAATTTTAAAATACCCTTGTAAGCTCTGAATGGCACTTATAACCATTAGTAAATTGTTATTGATTTCTTCACTTTTATCTCACCTGGTCCAGAAGTTTATCGGCAACACCCCCCTTGTCTTGGGGGTGGGGCCCTAGCCAGCTGGCGGTCATGTCTCTGATACAGACAGACACATCCCCGTTCTCTATTGACTTGGCTGTCCCATCAGACTCAGAAAACACCTTCATATCTTCTACTGTGAGGAAAGACTGTAAAAACAAGTATATATACTAAGTAATGTTTCGGACATGTTATAAGACAATTCAAAAAAAAGGTTTTCATTAATATACCTGGTTAAGAGGAAGCCACTTTCTGCCAAAACTATATAGAGCACATATTTACAGTATTCTCTAGCAGATTTACTGACAGTTTACCTGTATTCTTTTGAGGGATGATGCGAGCTCTTTGTTATCTTCCACCAGGTACATCATATAGAGGAAGATAGTGAGTCGTAGACAGAAGACCCAGCCCAGGGTACTGTAGATCCTCTGAGCAGACAGGGGAACCCCCGTGTACCATGCTGTTCCAAACAGGGCCATGCTGATGACCACGGAGGCACTCTGGAACAAACCCATGTTGATGGACTTGGCAATATTAGCTTTCCATATCTCGGACACCTCCGACCTGAAATCAACATTTAAAAATAAATTAATTTTGACAATCTTAACAATATTCATAATTAAAGCCCAGATTTTTAATGCTTTTCATAAAACCCAAAAATGGGCCAAGCAAGTAACAGTTACGGTACCCTCTAAGGTTAAATACAATTTCTTTAAATGGTTTATTCAAGCAGTACATTTTTATAACTCTCATCACAGCAATAATTTGGTTTGTCCAGATTTGTAATTCTTTTCATAAAATCCAAAAATGGGCCAAGCAATGAAAGATACCAAAGACTCAGTAAAAGTAACAGTTACCGTCTAAGGTTAAATACAATTTCGCTGAAGGGTTTTTCCCAGCAGTACATTTTTATAACTCTCATCCCAGCGATTATCTGGTTCATTAAATGAATTCTTCTGTCTCCTGCAGCTCCTATCTTCATTCTGCAAAGTTGCATTAATGATACATAATTTGTTTTAAACAGTATAGGTTTTTCATTTAGCAACTTCTCTATACAGTAAAACATAGCTAAAGTGAACATGCTTATTACAAATTCATCCCAACAGTGAAGTCAGTTTCATTCCCTCTTTTATGATTTTAACACTTATTTCAAATTACATTTATAATGAATCAAAATTGGTTGTTCATGGCACTTCATTTTAATTATGTGTAGCTGCATGTAGATACTGGAAATATATGCTTCAATCTGAAAATGCTGTAGATGTGTGTACCTCAGTTTCCCATAAATCCATCCCAGCATGACCTGTAGGGGTAGGATAACCAGAGTGACCACTAGTACGATGAGACTGACCGGACCGATCTGTTGGTACAACAAGTACAGGATAGCCGCAATCTCCAGGGGACCCACCCAACAGAAATGTAAATTCTCGATTGCCTGAAGAAAACAACAGCTGAACATTAAATTAAGCTTTAAGTTTTTCTCGGCAACAAAAATGATCATATAATTGTTTCAATGAATTTACACTTTGAAACATTTTCTTACATCAGAGAATTTCTTTAAATCTGTTGACAAATGATTGATAATTTTTCCTGATGTTGTGGAATGTTTTGACCAGCTGCTCATCTTGAGTATCTGGAAATGACATTTTTAGGTTTTAGAACATTAAATGGAAGCATAGATTTTACACTGTATCGGTTATGAATAAAATTACAAAACTATTTTAAATTCACTAGAATTATAGTCATCAATAAACAATGAATTGTAGAGTTTGTCTTACCTTCCTATAAATGAGACTTGCCCCAGCTACTTTCATTTTCAAAGCAATATGGTGACAAGTGGAGAAATACTTGGGATTGACGATCAGCTGTAGAATGTGACTGACTGCCACCACCATCGCGTAGATGTATACCTCCGTCTGTGACAAGGTGGAGCCAGGCTGGAAGTAGGAGATGATCCGACCAATCAGGTAGGGCTGGGCAATCCTGATGCTTTCCTTTACAAATACGCAAAAAGTGGAAACGGAATATATACAAAAGATTAAAAAAGACAGTATTATAGTTTCTATATCTGGCTTTAAGTATAAACATGGTAAATCTTGTACAACTGTAATGTTTCTAGGTACTATAAACATTTTTTATTTAGCATGTACTATATATGGCAGAAATGATTTTTCAACAAGTTAGCATGGATTTGAATTAGCGTGTTCTTGATCGATTCTATTTTTTAAAATTTATATGCAAGGCATTTGGCGATGTACTTGATTTAGCAGATGCCGCTTTCCGCAAAAAACACCAAACAGAATACATGGCCAAATTTAATACTTTTGCAGGATTCAGCTGTGGGTTCGGATATTCGGCTGCTCTGCCTCAACAATTCAAGAAATGTATAAACTAACTACAAATTTTCTTAATCAAATATCAATAATACATAATATATATACAAACACCTATTTTATCATGGAGCACATGTGCTTCAAATAAACCCTAACAGCTATAACTAGCTAATACAATATCAAATGAAGTCTCGAAAGCTTTGTTCAGGCACATAAGACTAATTATCCTTCTTTAAAGGGTTTGTCCTCACCTAGTGAGAAGTGACTGTCTTCAACTTAGACTGCAACTAACTTAAACTTCCGCTGTGGCTGCTTATATACTCTCACATCCCATGTGATTAACGAGGATTGAAAGGGAGTGATAAACCAGAAGTGCTAATAACTCGGCTCCAATAGACAGAATGGGAACAATGTTCTTAATTCCGACATTTGTTTCACAACCATATGTATAACCACAAGTAACATTTATTTTATAATACCAGGAATAAAAATTGCTTCAAGATGTTTGGTTCAAGTATCCATGAGTTACACTATTACAGGAAATTCCAAATGCTAATAGATTTAACATAACATGCAGCCAATTTGACACAATGCTTACAGAGGTGACAAGAAAGATGCCATTAGCGCCCCACTCCCATTTGAACTCTGCAATCACTGCCCAATACAAACTTGGCTTTTTTCCTTTTTCTTCACATTTTTTCACATGGGCATACCAGGATCTACAAGCATCAGTCGGAAAAGAAAGAAAATATATTTATAGATATTTCACGTATAATAATTATTTGGATTAATTCCTAGATAATCAGACAAACTGTCAAAGAGCCTTATGATTTTTAAATCAATTTACTGCATGTGCATGCATGGCTTTTCTCTTCTTACTTTTCCATGCGATTCCCTAACAAGTCGGACCGGTCTTCCGGTAAGACATCATAAAGACGATCCTGTGTCAGGGGGTGGCGGAAACCGTAACGGAACAGCGGAAAAACCCACCTATATCACCAAAGACATCATCAATAAAAACACTCATAGACCACAAACATCACAGCAAAACATCAGATCAACAAAAATAAAATTACAGGCCTTGATGATCATCTGAGTACCATAACCCTTAGATGGACCTGTTAGGGAGTCTCATGTTTGCATTTTAAGTCTAAACCCTAATCCGAGACTCCTCTGACTGTTACCCTTGTTTTTATTATTTTATGTTTGCAAGGGAGGAGGGGGGCAGTGATGGAGGAAATTTGGATTTTCAATACCCTAACACCAAGGGCCAAAAATTGTTAACTTTTGGTAAATTTTGTAGACTTACAGGATTTAATGGTCACTTGTCAATGAGTAAAATGAAAGAACCATATGCGATAAGGTCTAATTTCTGCCCCCATTTTTTATAAATTTAAAAATAACATCATATCAGATAGATATTTTGATAAAACATAAAACTGAATATGCTAGTTACAGAAATCTAAAAGTTTTTCAACATCGATCATTCCTCGTGCTTCTATGACGTCACGTAAATTGGCCATTTCCCGCATTTTCTCAAAAGCACGAAAAAAATCATCAGTTTTTCTTCATTTTTACATATATTATTGTTCATATTATATTGCATATCATATTAAAAAATGGTGTTGGAGCAAGCATGCGCTCGATGTTTCCTTTTCAGAAAACTGACAGGAAATTCACCATTATTGGCTAAAATACGTATTTTTTTCTGAAATTAGCTCATTCATAAGATATCATATTTCTATTATGACTTTGATTAGACAATTTATCTTTATAAACCTGAACTAGATATTTGTCAACCTATCTTTTAGGAAGTTTCTAAAGCTCTATTCATAACTTTGAATTTTGGGGCATAAAAACACTTTATCCCGCACATAGTCCTTTGTACTCGAGAATGTTGTGAGATTTAATAGCCTAGCTTGGCGCACTTTTGTGATTGAAGTTGCACTTTCTAATTCTCTTCAGCTATGAAAGTAGTGTGAAGGCAAAGGAATTTCAATAATGCATTTGCTATGGGCTACTGTGTACAATAATTTAAGTTACGAAATCATTCAAAGTTTATTAGAATCAATAAATTGGCATATATGCAATACATGTACATATTTGCTATTTTCTGCTGTATGTCGTGAAACCGATATTATGTAAACATGGTACATGTAATATATAAGGCAATAAGCCTTACCTTAGGTTGAACAAGGAACATGCATGGTACATCACACAAGGACAAATACATGGACAAGGAGATAAACAGATGTGTACTGGTACGAGGTTGGGACTAGACTGACTCTGGAGCTCCAGGTAAAGGGGTGCGCAGTGCACCAGGGTCAGAGGTCATTTGCATATTAAATGGGTACATGTATTTACATAACAAATGTACATTTCACTACATGTAATACAAGCTGAATACCTTGCAGTTATGAAATAACAATGCACATTTTTAATACATTAAAAGCAAAGGCTGTTTAGAAGTAAGAAAACAGAGAAATTTATGTACTAGACCACACTAAACCAAAAAAATCAAAATCTTATAAATAACTGGTTATTTAAATCAATGAACAATATCACACAATTAACATTGTAATTTTGTTGTTCAGGTTCTCCCAGCATACAATATTACTGTCAATAATAGACATTACTCTTATAGGTGACAAGTCCTGTGTAGCAAAGTGGTTATGTCATTTGACTGAAAAAAACCCTGACCCATCCTAGAGGCGAGTGCATGCATACATTAACTTCCCTTTGGTGTTATAGGCTAACACTTGCAAGCATTCTGTGTTTTGAACATGCAATTCTTTGCAATAGGTTATTTCCATTTACTATATGTGGCCAAATTGGCCCTACCCAAGGGCCTACACCCTGATCCAGGGGCCATAAGTTTCACAATTTTGGTAGACAGCTTCATGAACATCATAACCATGCATTCTGTTTATCTCCAACTACTGTGAAATTAGAAGATTTTCCAAGATTAAATACATTTTCACTAAACGGCCATATCGGCCCTGCCTTAGGGCCTGAGCTCCTGACCCAGGGTTCATTAATTTCACAATTTTGGTAGAGGGCTTCATTGGCATAATGACCATGCTTTTAGTTTTTCTTAATATATATATAGGAGCAGAGAAGAAGATTTTCTAAGATTTAATACATATTCACTTTATTGCCATATTTGCCCTGCCCTAGGGCCTGAATCCTTGACCCAGGGGCCATGAATTTCATAATCTAGATAGAGGGTTTTAAGAACATCATAACCATCTATTTAGATTTTCTCAAATTTTTATGGGAGTAGAGAAGATTATCTAAGATTTAATGCATGTTCACTATATGGCCATATTGGGCCCACAGGGTCTGAACCCCTGACCCTGGGACCAGAATTTCAAAAGTTTGGTAGAGGGACTATAACTATAAATTTAGTTTTTCTTCAACATAGTGGGAATAGATAAGATTTTTGAAATTGTGGCCTGTTTGGTATAATTTGGCTCTCATGAGCAATGGCAAAATGTCACCTGGTGACCTAAGAACTTGGCTGAGAAAAAGTATACAACTACATGTATACCTCAATGTTACTCTAATCTCTTACTTTATATCATGATTGAGATTCTATGAGTGCCACATCATTGGATTTTATATTTGATTTATTTTGAAAATTGTGACTTACCAGAAAGTGAGTCTAGACAGCCAGTTTGCTGTAGTATATGGACATGGTCCTTTCAGTTCGTCTGCCATTAAGTCACCTTGAGTGTTTGTACTTTGATCACCATCAAGTGGCTTTGGGTAAGTATTTCATTATCATATCCACCTAAAAAACAAAGCGACCAAGCATGCTCCTGAATTTGTGATTACAATACTGTGACTATCCCAGGCATGTAGCATCATTTTTGAAAGTGGGGGAGACTCATCCAAAATTCAAAAAATCTTGATAAGCAAAGGGGGGGGGGGGGGGGGGGAAGGCGGGTAGCGTAGTACACCTATAACTTCAATTTCATTGTTCATTTTCTTATTTTTACTTTTCAATTTTTCACTTGGTCTCAAAAAAGTGTGTGTGTGGGGGGGGGGGGGGGGGGCAATTCCTTGATAATTCACTTTTTTATATGCAAATTAAAGAAAAATCTTTGCTGCGACAAAAAGTGGGAGGTTGGAGGTTGATGCTACGTGCCTGTATCCGGAAATTGTCATTCCACCTCGGGGAGTTTCAGTACTCTGATTTTTTTTATGGCCGCCAGGTTGCATTGTAAAGAAGGATGTGTGTGTGTGTGTGTATATATATAGTGTGTATATGTATATATATATATAGCTCTTCCCGAAAGGCTATAACGATTTACACGAAATGCTGCACGTTTTGTCCGAAACGCTTTAAACGATTTACATGAAACGCTGCACGGTTTAAACGAAACGTTTCTCGCACAAAACGATTTGGATTTGTCCGCTTTTCACTTGCTTTGGACACGCTTTTATTTTGATCGTTTGATGATATATCCGTTTCAACTTTTCAATCGGGTCCTCTCAGATTTTTCCTCTGATAGTAAGAATTGTTTTAAAAATGGTACGAAATAATAGAAATACGGATATTTAATAAATATATCTTTATTTAAATCTATACCAATTATTATTTTTTAGCACCTTTTAGCACAGACATATATAACGGAGTTACTTCTTTTCTTTCAATACGCGTTTTCTAATGTATGTGTATTTACAATTATCGGCAAAAAGAAAATCCTCATGTGCCTGACGTTAAATATATTTGTTTTTATAAAAAGATTATTCCCTGTTTTATGATAATATTATTATTATATTACTGGGAATAATCTTGTTATAAAAAGAAATAATTTTAACTTCAGGCGCATGTGAGAAAATCTTTTTTTCTGTATGAAATTTACTTCATGTTCTAAACTTCCAAAAAATCTACTACAGAATTTATTTGTAATAAAAACGTGGAATACCGGCTTAAAATACTGTTTAAAAAAATCTGTCAGTTTATCTACATGTACATTCTAAGTATGCCGTTATTTATTTATTTTTTTTTTTTTTTTTTTTTTTTTTGCTGTCTGTTTCGGCGATAATTAATATAGTTACTAAGTATTATCATCCGCGTGTCCATTGATAGTATCCCTTTCGATATTGTGAATTTTTTGAAAGGTCGTCTGAAGAGAAAATGTATTTTTTTTAAATATTTTTTTCTGTAGCAATAAGAATTTATTTAGTTAATGACTATCATTAATTGTTTTATTAAAATTATAACATAACATGATGCATTTTGGTGCATAATTTAATAAGTTATGAGATCATACTTCATTGTATAAACATTCGGAGGTTGAATGTTTGGACCTTGTGAGCTGAAGCTCACTATAGGAAAACAAACGTGCAAATGTATAAATATATTGGCCTTTTTGATAAGTTTATAAGTTGTTTCAAATTGAAATCAAAGGCCTGAAGAGCCTAAGAGTCGACTCGCTCTCAACATGTCAATATTTTGATGGAAATTTTTTATTACAGTGCACATTGTTAGTAATACATAAAATTTTCTTTTCTGTCTTTTGTAAATAAATTAAAAATAATGTAATCAACGATTATAGAGCTCATAGTGGTAGACATCACCTTTATGAGACCACCTTAATCATATTATATGATAATCCTTATTAATGATCTTTATTAAGTTTCTTTTGTTCCATACCTTTCAAAATCTTTTTATAGATAGTAAAGTCTCTCTAATGACTAAACCATGTAATTCAAATAGTTCATCATTTTTGTTACCACATGAGGGTAAAAGTTTGGAAAATGACGATTCATTCGGGGTTTTCCCCACTTATTTACTTGCTCCTTCACTCAAACATAATCCTTGCTTATTTTAAAATGAGAATCAAAGAGACAAGCTAGATTCCAAAATGAGAGAAAATCCAAAGCAATTACCTCTGCATATGAAGATTGCAAAAGTGTCATGGCAAACACTGAAGAATGAAAACACTAAATACAGAGTATAAAAGATATTAATCTAAAAAGTGTCTTAAATACTTAATTACAAAATATCTTTATTTATTGTGTCCAAGAAAATGCATTAGTTTTGATAGTTACATATTTTGGCCGTCATTCACTACAAAATACGGTTACTCTTCCACGTTTTCATATCAAGATTTACCTTTGTTGAAGCTGGGCATGAATTCAATTTGAATGCATGCCAGGTTTTTGTGTTCAAATGGTTTATAATTATATTTTCGAACAAAATTTGCAATATGACACACCTTCTCTTCTATATAAATCTAAACTAAATATTTCATATTCTTACTGCATGTTATCAAGTGCAAAATTTAGCAGTAAATATGTTTGGTATCGAATTTTATCCACTTTATTCTACATCACTGCTAAAAAAAATCTTCGAAAGCTTCTGAATATTACTTCCAACTTATAATTACTTTTAAAAATTTCCGTTTGTCTAAAACTAGCGCAATTTTTGGGGCGCTGTAAATTGCAACTTTTTAATTTCACACATACGGACTGTAGCTGTGGGTTAATAAACATGATGCTCTCATAGTAAGCTTCTTTGATTTGACAAAATTCCAAAACAATCGAAATGAAAAGATATATCTCAGTTCAATTTCTGTTATAGATAAATACTATGTAAGATGGTTTATCGCAAATCTAGCATGTATGTATACACCGGCCGATGAAGCGATGCGTTGAGTGATGACACTATTTGATGTAAATATTTAAAAAAAACAGGTCGAATCACGGGTTGCAGTTTATAAAAGAGGCGTTTTAATTGGCCGATTTGGTACCCGCCCACTCTTACGCAGTATTGATAATTTATTCACCAACTGCCAGTTAACTTTGTATCAGGACTGCAAAATCTGAAATAAAATCACTGCATAGTTGACCAAGTGTTCTCACAATAATCGCTTTTTAATTTTTATGGTGATCACAAAAAACACTGTACTTGTAGTACTTGTACTTGTTTAAACAGGGTCCCCATTTCATTTTTCAGCATAGTGCTTCATCGATAAATTCAGGGACGTATATATTCTATTTACTTTCTATTCTAAACTACTGCACAGTTGTAAATTGTTATACTTGGTAAGAACCTTGTAAGTTGTTAGAAGTTGTGTTCGAACCATTTGTATATGTTTATGCAATAAAATATGTTCAAACCAAACCTGATAAAATCAATCATTTTTACGCATCAATTTTTTATTTTGTCGTTGCTTATTCCAAAGAATTCACAACAGATACTGACAATAAAATATTACATTAATTGCATTTTATTGAACTTTCAATAGCACGCTTACTTATCACAAGTGTGCATGTGTCTTCAAATACACACAACACTTTCAATTTACGGCGCAAACATGTTTAATTTAGATTGATCTGTGATTAACCTTATTTTGTAACTCACTCTGTCTTTAGGAACATTAATTTACATCAACATTCATCAGACAATATTTACTATTGATGTAGACGCTTTCCTTGTCGCTGACTTTCTCTCAAACACGCTTAACCGACCTCGGATTGATAAATTCACATGCAGATTGAGACGCCATTTTGCACAGTTTTACATTTACATAAAGAAACCACATTCTTCATTTTACGGAGCTGATGACGATGTTTCAAAGATTTTCAGTACATGTTTATTGGAAGTAAATAAGTGAAGACATGCATGCTGTTAATTGTCTAATTGATTTCACGGCGTGTCAACCCGAATCTAGTAGATAGAATGTTCAATCGGTGTCGGACCCGAATCACTTTCTCCTAGATCTACATTTTGCAGCAAGGTTTTTGTGAGGAAAAAATTAGCCCTATTTACAGTCTGTTCAACTCGTGCGATATTCCACATATGGTACATTATGAACGGTAACATAACCTATATTTGTTCACTAAACAGTTTCTGACGAATTTTTCACAATAAACTGAGTAACGTTATTCGATGAGCGAAGAACAATCTGTGACTATAAACTATATGCGCCCTAGCTTTTAGAGAACTTTTATTTGTTTTATGCGCCAATCAGAATCTTTGTTGCGAATCGCAATTAAATTACTTACCGATTCGAAAGTGTCATCACTCAACGCATCGCTATATCGGCCAAAGTGAATACAAACAAATTTTACGTCTATTTGAACAGACTATTGAAAGTCTTTTAGTCTTAATATCCTATGGCACTTCCTCATGCTTGATGTTTCTTTACTTAAACTGCTGATTGAACATTTTGCCGTTTCCCATTTTTTGTTGATTACGAATTACGCGACATATACGTGATTACCATAATTACCATTGACATATACATAATCACCATAATACAGGTGATTATGTAGAGATTGCTGCACGATGACAGCATTCTTTTTTAATGAAAATTTTCCATTCCGGTCAAGGTTTTAGATACTAAATCTAAATTAATCGATTTAATGTTTACACATTTTATAAGTCTGGTTGTTGTGATCATAAAAAATCGTGTCCGAGTGAAAAAATATTGAACACTTTTTGAGATATTAGGTGTTTTATGAAGTCGACTTGTCATTCCGGCAGCTGATTTTGGCGACCATAGCTCATTCCGGTCAAGGTTTTACATATTAAACATGACATTATCAAATAACTTTTTACATATTTCGATAACCCTGTATTTATAGATTAAAAAACTGAAAACCGAATGGTGATAGCTTATACCTAACACAAGTTATCGACCTTTTTATACATGTCACTACGTCTATTTCATCGCCATTCCGGCGATTAGTCCTTTCCCAAGGATCCAGTTGTTAAGAGTCATTACTATAAACTACTTTGAGAGTACAACAAAACAAAAAATTTAAGCGTAAAAATTTCCAAAACTCCATTCTAAATCAACTTGATGCACTTCAAATTAAACAACCAAAAGAATATTGGAAATTAATAAATGACAATTTAATTCACAAATCTCATATTGGCTTTACCAAAGATGCAAGAACATCTGATCATTTATTTGTACTAAAATGTTTAATTGATAAATACTGTAACACAAAAGAAGGAAGACTCTATGCTTGTTTTATTGATTTTCATAAAGCCTTTGAAAGTGTTATACACACAGGATTAAAGCTCAAATTACTTCAAATGAATGTTGGATCTAAATTTTATAATATCATAAGTAATATATATATAAGAATAGTCAAGCATGTGTGAAAATTGGAGGGTCCCTCTCGGATTCATTTCCAATAGACATAGGTGTCCGTCAAGGGGATAACTTGAGCCCTTCCTTATTTAAGATATTTATTAATGATTTTCCAGCATATTTAGATTCATGTATTGATGAAGTATCACTTCAGACCCAAACTGTTAACTGTTTAATGTATGCAGATGACATTGTTATTTTATCATCCTCAGCTAAAGGTATTCAAGCAAGACTTTCTCAACTTGAAAAGTAGTGTTCTGATTGGTGTCTAAAGGTAAACATTCAGAAAACTAAAGTAATGATCTTTAATAAAGCTGGTCGTAATATTACGCAAAACCTAATGTTTCAAAATAACATGATAGACTGTGTATCTAGCTACAAATATCTTGGAGTCCACCTAACTGTATCTGGAAGTTTTCATGAAGCAAGATCTGAGCTCTATAAAAAAGCGTTAAAAGCATATTACAAATTGAGAAATGATTTTATTAATTTAAATCCTGGAATTAAAACCAGTATACATGTATTTGACTCCACTATGAAACCAATTTTTTTTTATATAATGCAAATGTATGGGGTGTAAGCAATATATTTACTAAAAGATTCCTAAAATGCGAGAAGTTAGAAATTGGAGACTGTTTTAGAAATTTATCCTGTGAAAGAATACATGTCAAATTCTGTAAATATATTTTTGGTGTTCACAGGAAAAGTACAAATTTTGCAGTGTTGTCTGAATTGGGAAGGTTTCCCTTGCATTATGATATTGTAATATTGTTAATCAAAAGTTGGTATAGATTTGAAAATTTGTCCACAGAATTTCCTTTACTTAAGGATGCATATGAGTGTAGTAAAAATCTTTTTGTAACTGGCAAAAACTCATGGTATGCTTTTATACAAAAATTAAGAACAATTCTGAATATTAAAGATGAAGTGATTTTTTATGGAAAGCATAAATTTAAGTCAGTCTGTCATAAAACATTATTAGATTATTATGTAAAAAATTGGTATACAAGTCAACAGGTCTATACTGATGGTAAATTAAGGACATATGTAAAACTTATACAAAATTAGGGTTATGAAAATTATTTATCAATAGTTAAAAATTTTGATCACAGGAAATCTCTATGTAAATTAAGAATTTCCTGTCACAGGTTGCAAATTGAAGTAGGTAGATTTACCAACATCCCTAGAGAAGATTGATTATGTAATAGATGTAATTCTAACAGTATAGATGATGAAACTCATTTTTTGATAACATGTAAAAAATATGATCAAAGAAAAGAAATATTTCAGTTAATTAAAAGCAAATTTCAAAAATTTTCAGATTTAGATAATGAACAAAAATTTTTTTGGTTACTCAATATTGAAGACAAGGAAATTCTTAATCTTGTGGGCAAATTTATAAATGATAACATGCTATAGTACTCCTTTAAGTGAAATATTGTTGGAATTAACATTGTCATTTGCTATAATTGTTATACTTTAATAATCTTTTATACTATTCATTGGCATGTCTTTCTCTTGTAACTATAATAATATGTCATGTACTTGTCTGTTCTGAACTCTGAATTAGTAATAAATTATCTGTATTCTATATTCTGTATACGCCAGTTTATTTACATTACCTGGTTCTTATTATAAACATCGAACATGAAGAAAGGATCGTCGAATATTATACGAGAATCTTCCTTTATCACAATAATGTACATAAAGTTATTACGATTATGTTTTATTATTCCTCGCTGCGCTGCAAAATCTTCTGTAAACAACACACGCTATTTTAAACCTCTTAGTCACATGGCAATCACGTGAAGTTAGACAAAAGATATTCATACTCACCCATGTTAAATAAAAAGATTAATTGAGGGGTAAATTGGATGTTTTATCTTGTAAAAGCACACTCAATTATGTTTTCATAGACAAAGAATAAGAGGTAACATTTTTTTTAAACACGTTTTGTTGATATTCCAATGATAGACAATGTCTGTCTGATATGCGCGAGCGATACACAAATACAGAAGACCAGTATATTTCAATGACGAAGAAATAAGAACTATTTGCATTATATCGCGCATTATCATTTCATGTTTGTGCTCAAAATCCACTCCAGATAGCAAGGGTCTTCTCGCTTCGCGAGCTCAAAACAAACTGGGTTTTTCTAAAAATAGATTTCACGCACATCTCATTTCGGAACTACTACGAAAGCCTAGTGAGGTCAAATTGGAATACTAAAAAAATAAAATAAAAAGTCATTATTACGAGATAAAAAGTCGTTATTACGAGATAAAAAGTCGTATTAACGAGATAAAAAGTCGTATTAACGAGATAAAAAGTCGTTATTACGAGATAATAAGTCGTTATTACGAGATAAAAAGTCGTATTAACGAGATAAAAAGTCGTTATTACGAAATAAAAAGTCGTTATTACGACCTAGGACCTATCAAAAAATATTTTTAACAAATTCAAGAATTCGTTATATCAAATTCAAAAATATTTTTTGATAGGTCCTAAATGGGCTTCCGTACCGTAGTATTATATATATATATATATATATATATATATATATATATATATATATATATATATATATATATATATATAGCCCATTTAGGACCTATCAAAAACATCGAGGGCTTTTACGCGGGGGCTGAAATTTTCAGGGTCAACTACCACTGTGAAAATATGGTGAAGTGCCATCCCTAGTTTTTGATGTTCGGGCCCCGACTTATAGAACACTATTCATTATAATGGGATTTTAAACATCGGTCTCAGAAACATCGAGGGCCTATACCGCGGGGGCTGAACTTTTCAGGGTCATCTAATGTTGTATACCACTACCACTGAAAAAAATATGGTGATGTGGTCATCTCTTGTTTTTGAGATTTGGGCCCCCACTTGTAGAACACTATATTCAATATTATAGAGGGTTTTAAACATCGGGCTCGGAAACATCGAGGGCCCCTACCCTGCGGGCTAAAATTCTGAGGGTCATCTACTAGTGATATACCACTAACACCGTGAAAATATGGTGATGTAGTCATATCTGGTTTTGAGATAGGGGCCCTAAAATATCTTATTAATACGACTTTTTATCTCGTAATAACGACTTTTTATCTCGTAATAACGACTTTTTATCTCGTAATAACGACATTTTATCTCGTTAATACGACTTTTTAAAGTCGTAAGAACGACTTTTTATCTCGTTAATACGACTTTTTATCTATTTATAACGACTTTTTATCTCGTAATAACGACTTTTTATCTCGTTAATACGACTTTTGAAAGTCGTAATAATGACTTTTTATCTCGTTAATACGACTTTTTATCTCGTTATAACGACTTTTTATCTCGTAATAACGACTTTTTATCTCGTTAATACGATTTTTTATCTCGTTAATACGACTTTTTATCTATTTATAACGACTTTTTATCTCGTAATAACGACTTTTTATCTCGTTAATACGACTTTTGAAAGTCGTAATAACGACTTTTTATCTCGTTAATACGACTTTTTAAGTCGTAATAACGACTTTTTATCTCGTTAATACGACTTTTTATCTATTTATAACGACTTTTTATCTCGTAATAACGACTTTTTATCTCGTTAATACGACTTTTGAAAGTCATAATAACGACTTTTTATCTCGTTAATACGACTTTCTTAAGTTGTAATAACGACTTTTTATCTCGTTAATACGACTTTTTATCTCGTAATAACGACTTTTTATCTCGTTAATACGACTTTTGAAAGTCGTAATAACGACTTTTTATCTCGTAAAAACGACTTTTTATCTCGTAATAACGACTTTTTCTTCTTTTTTTTTAATATTCCAATTTGACCTCACTAGGCTTTCGTACGGAACTTCTCAAATGGTTACGTTAATTAGTACGGAACAAGGTTTGCCCCGTGTAAGTTGTCGAAGTCATGGGCAGCGATTTAACAAAAATTGCTTTAATTTGTTTTATTTCATAAACATCAAGAAAAACTTTATGAATATATGTGTAAATAAAGATGAGATTGTTTAACCCTTTTGAATTAGCAATTACGCAAACAAAAGCTGTTAATGCATGCACTATTTTCTTTAGCGCATGAATAATGTAGTGCAAAATTTTCGCAGAAACCGCTATGATAACAAGGACTCGCTCGCTTCGCGAGCCGACTCAAAAAATTATTTTGACACAAATTTCTTAAAAGCTGGGTCTACCTTAAATATTTAATTTTTTTCAGGTGGGCCAGACGGTTCCCCCTCCTCTAGATCTGCATTTGTAGGAATAAAAGAAAACGCCTATATTATCAAATAATTTTCATAGTTTTACCTAATACTAATTCGATATAATCGGAATTGATGGCGCGTTATACATTATAATTGCGGTGGCATTAGGGCCCATGTCAAAGTTATTAAGTGAATAAAAGAAGTAGTCTGTCTCTATACATACTCCTCTTTCTGTTGATACCAATAATCTATTATAAACTTGTAATTTACATATTGTAATAAGAGATTCGGAACATCCCAAATTATTTTAAGTGTGCATATATCTCTATTCCTGTATGTGTAAGGTTTCTAATGGTAATTATGAATTGTATACTCGAATGATTATAGTTGTGTTTCAAATAAGATTAAGAAAAATAAATTCGTTATTTTTATATTAATATTTTGCTACACGGGATATAAAAGGAGCTCTGACACTGTCCAATAGGAGTTTCTTTTCTTAATTTTGCTTATGAGAAAATAAAGGTAGAACTGCAATAAATCAACTATAAACAGCAATCATAGACTTACGTCAACCCAATAGTAGACGTAAACTTACGACTGTTTTTTGACGTAACGTCACACGTACGACATTTTGTGAATAACCAAAATCTTACGTCAAACTTACGTCTACGATTAAACGTACGATTTTTTGTGAATAGATCCTCTGGAGCATTGAAGAGCCGGAGCCATAAGAGCCGCGCTGTAAGAGCCTGAGCAATAGAGCCACACTGTAAGAAACAGCGCCATTCGAGCTGTAAAACGTCGAGAGTCGGGCTGTAAAAGCTGGGGCCACAAATCCTGTACATACTTGATTTACGACAAACAGTAAATGTATACACAGGGCATTGAATTAAACTACTAGTTCTCAAAAAGCTAACTGTACCTTTAATCATGCAAATGCTTATTTATTAATTGCCTCCCCTTCCCCTCAATACAAACAATGTAGTTTTACCTTGTCATATTGTCATCATTGGTCTAAGCAATATTTCATACATACCAAACAAGGTACCATCGGCCATGGCATCATCTGTAGTAGAAAACGAGGAATGAACAAAAAAGGTGTGAAAGGTTGATACTTAGTAACTTAAGTTCTGGTGCTCCTCCACTGAGCTAATCTCTTGAGGTTTTTGTAGCGTGCAACACAATAAATTTTAACAAATATATAGAAGCGGATTGACTCCCCAGTTAGCTTTTTGAGAACTAGTAGTTTAATTCAATATATAAATATATTGATTGATAAAACTCGACTGTTTGTCGTAAATCAAGTATGTACAGGATTTGTGGCCCCGACTCTTACAGCTCTGCTCTCGAGGTTTTACAGCTCGAATGGCGCTGTCTCGTACAGTGTGGCTCTTAATGCCCCGGCTCTCACATCGCGGCTCCTATGGCTCCGGCTCTTCATGGCTCTTCTTGCTTCGGCTCTTTTTGGCTCCGAATTTTCTGATCATGGTTCACTCACATGGCTGAAAAATTTCAAAGATTCTGATGGCCAAATACATAGATGGATTCAATAACTTGGTCAGTTTCACATGAAGATAGTACATAGGCCAGGAAACAGACATGGGAATGCAGATGCAATGTCAAGGTTAACATAATTACCAGGGGAAGTATGTAAGCAATGCAAAATGCCTGATAACTATATGTACCAAGGACCTACAGAAGTAGACGTTTCATATATGAAAGAAGGACAGCAAGATGAAAAGATACAAGCGATGACTGATGAGGAAGTTTAAAAGGTAGATACAGAATTTGAAAGTCCTAACTTATTTCCAAATAATGGAAGTAATAGTGGACTAGATGATTCAAATGTGGCTGATGGAAAGCCTATTTTGAGAAGGAGTAGGAAGGTAAACATACCCGTACCCACAAAACAAAGACCCAGGCCTAAGCTTAATCTCAACTATGCTACACTGAGAAAGGATAGGAGGACGACTCAGTAATTGGAAGAATACTTAAGCTGAAAGAGAGCAATGCTGAGAAACCAGAGAAGAACGAGATTATAGCAGAGAGTCCTGAATTTGAATTTTGGTTGTCAAGATGGGAGATATTAGAGTTGAAAGATGGAGTCCTTTACATTCTGTGGGAAGATAGTTCAAAACGATGGCTGATCTGTACACCCAAATCTGTTTTAGATGCGGTAATATGGCATCTACATGACTCCAAACTAGCGGGACATCAAGGAATAAAAAAAAACTGTGGAAAAAGCAAACATTTGTCCATTTTACTGGTGGGGATTGACATGAGATGTAAGAGAGTACGTACAGAAATGCGGGATTTATGAGGAACGGAAAGACCCCCCAAACAAACAACGCCATTTTCTACAGAAATGTGTTTGGCCCATTTGAGAGAATTGCCACGGATATCACAGGACCATTTCCAACAACTGAGAGGGGAAATCGTTATATATTGGTGGTGGGAGACTACTTTACCAAATTGACGGGAGCATATCCTGTAGAAAATATAACGGCTGAGACTCTAGCTGATGTTATGTTTCGAGTGTGGATAAAAAGATATGGGTGTCCAGTTGAGGTGCACTCCGACCAAGGGAGACAGTATGAAAGTACTTTGTTTTTTGGGTTGTGTCGAGTGTTACAGATAAATAAGACAAGGACAATTCCTCTACATCCAAGGTCAGATGACAAGAAAGAGAGAATGAATAGGACCATACAAGACATGCTGTCGAAGTACATAGTCATCAAAAAGATTGGGATCTACATTTGGATTATGTTACCTTGGCTTATAATTCGACTCCTCATGAAAGTACTGGCATATCGCTTCATAAAATGGTATTTGGTGGAAGAGAAATTAAACTACCACTTGACGTTATGGCAGATAATGTAGTAGAAGAGGAAACGAATTTTGTGCGGAATTTGAAAGACAGCTTGTGTCAGGCTCATGAATTTGGACGTTAGTCATTGCAGAAATCTTCAGAAAGACGAAAAAGAGCAGTATGATTAAAAAGCTTCTTTAGACACAAACGTCCGCTTTGCCCCAGTATCTATTTTGACTCTATAGGTGTTCCTTCAAGCCTTTGCTCATACCTGCAACTACAGTATGCCATATTTTTTTTTTGGTTTTCTCCTTTACATCATCTTTGACGTCACGATCCTGGTTACTATTTACCTTACTTTTTCTCTGTTTTTTCCAATATATTTTCTTCCTCTCTTTCTTGTAATTACCATTTCTTTGAGCCTCTTAAATCTGACTGTTATCCGGCCTTCCGCACCAGTCGCATTTAGTTTAAATCACTAAATCTTTTTCCACACAATTCGCTGGTTCGCGCGGAATAGTTTACCTATTGTATCCCTGTTTGTACAATTCCCTTGAATTACGATACTTGGGATTATAAGGGCGTCCCTTTCTTCCTAGCTTCTCTTATCTACAAGTTCTAGGAATTCTCAAATTTTGATGGGTACCGGGAAATCCTTCACTCGCGCTTGGGGGCTTGGCGGTACTGGTAGCTACCTTCAAGGTACTTTCCCCCGTCTCAGTTCCAATTTCATATATCTGTCGGTGGACGACTTTGTGGTCCTTCAACAGTTTCCTCTCTCTAACTCACAGACATTCCTCTTGCACAGCATTTAGGACAGCTTCCTGCAGTGTTTAGGCCTAGTCCTCTTCACTGTCAGACGAAAATCTTCAGACTTTCACACATTTGTCCAAAAACGACTTAATAGCGGTTTTTTTCGACTATGTCAGGGTTTTCTGGATAAGCTCTCCTGTAAAGGTCTTCAATAACTTGCCCGAAATCTCTTAAAGACTCTTCAGATTTCCGCTTTCTTAGTTTAGCATCTGCTATATGGGATTTCTTCATAACAGAATGGCCAAATATCTGCTCCATCTTTTGCTTAAGTTGTTCGTAATCCCTTTGAGCTGCAAGGGGTATGCCATAAGCATAACTCTCTGCTTGATCCCTCAGTGTACTTATTAACACTCGACGAGACTTCTCAGGTCCCCATGAGTTGAGCTCAGCAATATTTTTAAAGTATTGGTAAAAATCATTCGAAACATCATTGTTTGTTCCTGAAAAAGTCCTTCTAACTGGATATTCATTTACCCGTGGGCTCATCTCATCCTGCGTCCTCTTTATACGGCTACTAACAGGAGTTGCATCAGCAAATGGCAGCTCAAAGTTGTGCCCTATTCCAAGAGAAGAACCTTGACCCACATTAGAAGCATCAGGCCTCAGCTGCCCAACTACGTTAGGTTCCTGATAGGTACCCTTTGGACTACTAGTCGCCTCGCCACCAAAATAGCCAAAGTTTGATCCCTGGTAGATTTCTTTTACCTGGTCTTTAGCTTCAGAGCTTGTTCTCCCATATTTCCATGATACTTTTATGACCAATAACAGTATTACACTCGCAGCAGATGTGAGAAAAATCGTTACATGTTCATAAGAACGCCGAACAATTTCATTAAATGGAAAAGAGGTCAAGGCTTTGTACAATAAACAACAACCAATCAAATAAAAAAGAGACCAAAGGAAAAGGATTCTCTTTAAGCTTGGTTTAGACTCACTTCTCTCTCTATAGACACCCATCGGAAACTCGGATTTTACAGGGGAACAATCCCTCGAGCTACTTGTGGGCTGCAATCCTGAAAATAAGGTGTGTCTGGCCTTACTCGGCCTGTGGATAATGCATCTCCCTCAAACCCTGGTGAATTCCCAATTCCAGAGTCATTTAAATGACTTTCAAAATCTTGTCTTACATTTTTCGGCGTTATCCCTCTCCTTACCATTGGTGTTTCCATTGTGCTTGGTGTAGACTTAATCCAATATAACACTTGAATAATTTCACTTGATCCCACTGCTGCCACCAATTGTAAAGCTACTGGGGGGGGGGGGGGGGGGGGGGTAATGTTGTTTACGATTATGTCTAACTTCACTTTAACCTCAGACGTCACAAAAATTACTTGGGTCCTGCGCTATCCGCAACACGTGCGTCGGATTTGCGATCTTTATAGATCAATGAAGAACAACACAGTGCTTTTGTATAACAAATTGTATTGTTCACCAATTTCAGCGAGTAAGGCAAGAATAAAGAAGAAGTGCTTCTACGCATTCTCTCACCCTGTATTTATACTAAGTAATAGCCTAACATAGTTAGGCTTCTATTAGGCATCTATTCGGCTCCAAATAATAGGCTTCCTGATACCTAACAAGATTAGGCCACCATTAGGTGTTAGGCACCAAACAATAGGGCCTCATCACCTAACATACTTAGGCGTCTGCCTAAAACACCCAATGTCACTATGATGGTATTAGGCTACCTAGTGATAAATCACAAATGAAACAAAACATCTTTATTATGCAATAAAACTAACAAAATAAAAAAACACTACATTTTGTATTATGAAATAAATGATTTTTTTTGTTATCCATATGGTTGTGAAACAAAAGTTGAAATCAAAATGATTTATCCAATTCTTTCTATCGGAGCTGAGTTACTAGCACTTCCAGTTTATCACTCCCTCTTCGTTGATCACGTGGGATGTGAGATTATTTAAGAAGTCACAGTGGAAATTTTAGTTAGTTGAAATCTAAACAATCCGCACTAGGTGAGGACAAACCCTTCATAACAGGATAAATCTGAATAAGGCTCTCGAGACTTAATATTGTTTTAGCTAGTATTATCTTTTAGGGTTTTGTTGGAAGCACGCGTGCTTCGTGATAGAATATATGGGGCGCCGTTTTAATATTTTTGAGATATTTTCTGATATCAGAAAATGATTTTTTTTTTTTTAAATATCAAAATTTATATTTTCTGATATCAAAAATTTGAATTTTTGATATGAAAAACACATCCATTTATATCAAAAAATCGATTTTCTGATATAAAAAAATAAATTTTCTGATATCAGAAATTCGATTTTTTTTAATATCAGAAAATGTTTTTTTGATATCAGAAATTCAAACTGATTTTTTGATATCAAGAATTATAATTTTTTATATCAAAAATTCAAAATGGCGAATAAATTTCACAAATTTTATGAATATTCCTTGACCTAAAAGTAAATTGCTGAACTTCATAGTCCAATTTGCTTTCTAAAATGTGTTGTTTTTTATTTGAAGTTAATGTAAGAATTTTATAAGTGTTATTGATAATTCTGGTCTTATTTATTGAAAGTGCTAACTGTATGCTTGTATATTGCCTGTATATTATGCAGCGCTATCATTTTCTTAAGGATCGTCTCAATGTTTACAGCAAATATCGAAAAAAGCAGTGCTTATGATTGCCAAAATAAAATCAGGTATAAAATAAGACATACTTTACTATTCATAACGTGCATCTTACGAGACTATAAAAGTTACAACACAGGGAGCATTCATTAAGTTGATAGTAATTTTATGGAGGTCTAATTTTTCTGATATCAAAAGATCAATTTTCTAATGAATATCAGATAATGCAAATGATTTTTTTTATATCAGGAAATCATTTTCTGATATCAAGAATGCGATTTATTTTCGAATTTTGATATCAGGATAACTTTAATTCTTGATATTAAAAAATCGAGTTTTTGATATCAGAAAATCATTTTTTGATATCATAAAGTTCGAATTACTGATATCCAAAAATTATTCAATTTTTTGATATCAAGATTTATTTTTTGATATCAACAACTATTTTTTGAGATCAATAATTCAAATTATTGATATCAATTATCTATTTTTTGATATCAGAAAATACCTCAAAAAGATTTAAATCGGCACCTCATAAGAATAATTTTTTGTATATATTATTGATTAAAATATTTGATTGAGAGAATTTATGCTTAATTTATATATTTCTTAAATATCTGAACTTAGAAATGTTACATAAATTGGTGGTAGCATTGGGACTTGGCAAGAAATATGTTTATTTAATCATTTTAAAGGGGCGCGGTCATGATTTTGGTCAAAATCTATTTTTCTGTTTTTATTATTTACAATGCTTTGGGAATGCATTTCTAATTATCAAATGAAATTTGAGAGTCATTCATAGAGTTATAAGCAAGATACAGGAAAAGAGATCGCCATTAAATAGACGAGCAGAGGAGCAGGATTCTGGCATTGTGACTTTGGTTGGTGCGATCGGGACTTTGGTTGGTGCGATCGGGGACTAGTCATGAAACTGTAATATAGCTCTGTCTCGGCTGAAAGTACAACACTGTCTTCTAGGCACACAGGAAATGGAAATCAAAGATAACAAATGTAACAGATTTACTAAATTCATGAATTTATTTTGATAAAATTTTTAAAAGAGTTCTAAACAAAACATATGTCAAGGCCTCTCTTTGTGGTAATTTTCAGCTAATGTTTGTAAAACCTTTGCCTGGGCTTTTCCAGTCTGTTGGACCAGATTTCTGAAGAATCCATCTTCTATCTGTAGTAGTTGATATGGTGTATCAAATTCAACAAGTTTTCCCTGATTTAAAACCTGGAATAAAGGACACATACAGGCATTTTAAAATCATTTATATCCAAAGCGAAAGTTATTTATATTAAATCATTCTACTTCATTAGAACAGAGACGAAGTATATCATACATTTTGCACACTGCAAAGTTGGTGTTTTTTTTTAACATTTGATTGTGTGGAGGTATCAAGGCTGGGATACTTACCATGACTCTACTGGAGTCCATAATGGTATGAATCCTGTGAGCAACTGTTAGGACCGTACAATTCTTGAACCGACTTCTAATTGTTTCCTGGATCAACCTGTCAGTGCTGTCAAAATGAAACTCAACTACTGAATATAATGTCATGCTACACTCCACTGTTATACACATATGAATTCAGCATGCTTGACCTCTACAATTTCTATGATATTTGATCTAAATGAACTTACAGTTGACATTAAGATACTCTGACCTACTTGTGACCCAAATATTCTGTGATCCTTACAGATTGAGGAACATGCACTGCTATGACTGCTACAAATTAATTCTACATGTTACTCCCTACAGAGTCAGTGACCCTCTAGGGGTCACAAGATGGTCACACAATCTGTAATGTGTGACCATCTTGTGACCCCTAGAGATTATGACCTTCTTGTGACCTCTATAGATTCTGAGGCCTACATGTGACCCCTACAGATCCTGTGACCTACATCTGACCCTTACAGATTTAACATCCCTACCAATACTTTGACCTTCTCGTGATTCTTAAAGATTGTGGGACCTTTTTCGACCCATTCATTATCTGTGACCTACATGTACTTTTAACTTGTACTTATTCTATGAACTACTTTAGACTCCTACAAATTCTGTGACCCCCATAAACTCCAAGACCTACTTTTGAACCCTACAGATTATGTGACCTAATTGTGACCCCCTCCCCCAACACCTCTGTGACTTACTTGTGGTCCACGTTGGCTGTGGCCTCATCCAGCACCAGTATGTTGTTCTGTCTGAGGATGGCCCTGGCCAGACACACCAGTTGTCTCTGCCCCACACTCAGGTTCTGTCCGCTGTCAGACACCTCCATGTACAGTCCTTCTCTCTCACCCTGCACCTTCAGCTTGAGCTGCACCTGTAATAGAATGTGATGCAGCTTAGACTTAATGCATCTGTAGAGACTGATTTAACTTCAAACTTAAAATAGTGCACGTAACACATTCATTCTGATAATGCTGTACATCCAGTAGTTTTGGCAATGATCTAATTTTCGCTTTTTTTGCGATTGCTTTCACATTGCAGAATATTCAATACTCAGAAATCATTTTCAGTACATGTATTGTTTGCTATAAGAAACTATAAAATAGCAAAAATTGACTGGTGCAAATAAAAAAAATTCCCAAATTTTCGAAATTTTTGAGAGACATGAAAAAAAACCCCGGTTATATGATAATTAACAAGAATGCCGCTTCCAGTTGGAGGCGGCAAATTTCCAGTTTTCATAATGGCGCCAGTTCTGACATTTTCCTGGCGTGTGAAATATCAAAATCAGGAAAACGTCAGATATTATGGACTAATCCTCGAGAAGACTTTATACAATTCATAGTTTTTTTTAACATATATGTAACACACATCTGCCATTTTTACTGCAATGTTAGTACCTGTTCTAGTGCAACCCATAGCTGGTCATCTGTATATTCCTCAAAAGGATCCAAATTCTTCCTTAAAGTACCACTGAATAAAATTGGATCCTAAAAACATCAAAAAGTTTATCAATTCAGTTCCTATCATTCCATGGTTTAAATTTACAAAGTATTCTCCACAACAGAGGGCAAAAGTTTTGGTCATTTGAATGGGATCCTGTATAAGTAGTACATGTATGTGCAGACCTGATAAAAAAAAAACTTCACTGTTCGATGACCCAAAGTGTTAAGCAATGCCAACAATTGAAACCCTGAACTGAGACTTGTTGAGTGAAAAAATGACAATAACAAATCGTCAACCATCTCAAAATTTACAAGTAAAGGTGAAAGAAATGTACTTCATGTGCTGGCATATAAAATGATCCAATCAATTTTTTACATTAGTGAGTGACTATTGTCAGGTTGGCCCTACCTGTGGAATGACAGAGATTTTATTTCTGAGTTCGTGGAGGCCGATCTTTAACACATTGACATCATCAATTAAGATCTCCCCCGTCGGCTCCGCTTGTCTCAGTAATGTGGCCAGTAATGAACTCTTCCCAGCTCCAGTCCTTCCCACAATTCCAATCTAAAAGAAAGACCCTGAGTTATCTCATTGTAAAAACATGCTTCATAGGTCATCAAAATACAGTGTACTGTTACAAAATTGATGGCATTCTGATATCTATATGCTAACAGTATTTCATTGCTCATCTGTATGTCTTAGTGTTTTACCTTCTGATTTTGACTCTGGACTTACCTTCTCTCTGCTGTTGATTAGACAGGTTATATTGTGTAAGACTTGGTCAGTATCAAATGAATACTGTAGTCCTACATCGACTAGTTTAATCTCCCCATTTTGAGGCCAGGAGGAAGGGGGAGGGGAATCAGAGACTTTGGGGGCCTCCTGTTCTAGCCTTGTGTAGGACACGATTCTTTCCACAGACGTCATCTACAATCAGAGTCTATTAAATGCTTGAAAGAAGAATTAACGTAAGCGAAAATTTCTGCTCTGGAAATCAAAACATTTCTGAAGTACATGTACAGAAATATGTGAATGGATCTAAAAAGGATTCCTACCTGTGTGTTTAGGTCAGCAGATCTCCTCATCATGCTCTCAAAAGGGTCAGCCATTGTCAGCAAATAGTTCAGAGCCATTCCAAACAACCCCCCGGATAATCCAATCACTAAAGCAGACAGGTATAGGTAAGTTTTATCTTGAGAAAATTGAAGCATTTTCGACATAGGTAAAGAAACAATCATCATTCATTGTAGGAATCTGCTGATTTGTACCAGCTGTGCAAATCAAGTGATCCAGGGCTTGGTTTTTCAAAAGATTTCACGACTAATGACCAGATATATAAATGCTGATTTCTTAGTTTTCATCATCTATCTACATAAAGTTGGAACTTAATACTAGTAAAATATTCCTGGGGCTTTTGAAATAGTTTGTAATAAATGATATCAGTGTATATTTCCCCTTATATTTGTATTGGAAATCTATGACCTTCAATATTCTATGAATACACTTCGCTAATTCATGCACCAAGAGCATAGAAATTAACATCTTCACGTGTTTTGAGTATATTTATTTTTGTAAGATTATATGAAACGTTCAATCTTACATAACCAATTTGATATGTCTTTTTGAAAAATAATCATTAAATTATATCTACTCCTTAATAAAAAAGATTTTTTCTACAAAGTTTCAGGCACTATATGTTTAGTTGCGGAAGCAAACTAAATAACATGTTAATATGGCTGTTCCATGTCAGTTTCATATCCCTGACTGAATTCGTATATAATGGCTTTACAGCGACAATACACATATATTTCATAAAAATAGACATCAGTATGAATATAAATATAAGCAATGAATGCTTATTTTTGGATGTCGTCGGTCCTGTAACACACCAAGCGGTGCAGACAAATTATCATACCGCGCTAACACCCAGTATTCAATTTGGCTAAACCGCTTGGTGTGTTACAGGACCGACGACATCCAAAAATAAGCATTCAATGCTTATTAATAAATGAATAGTTTGTAAATATTTGCATGTTAATGATCATTCCATGAGATTTGGAAGATATACCACTACTTTGTACTTTTTGGGACCACTACTTTCTATCTTACTCAGACCACTACTTACTACCTCACTGAGACCATTACTTACTACCTCACTGAGACCACTACTTACTATCTCACTTGGACCACTACTTTCTATCTTATTAAGACCACTACTTACTACCTCACCGAGACCATTACTTACTATCTTACCGAGACCACTACTTACTATCTCACTGGGACCACTACTTACTATCTTATTGAAACCACTACTTACTACCTCACTGAGACCATTACTTACTACCTCACTGAGACCACTACTTACTATCTCACTTGGACCACTACTTTCTATCTTATTAAGACCACTACTTACTACCTCACCGAGACCATTACTTACTAACTTACCGAGACCACTACTTATTATTTTACTGGGACCGCTACTTACTATCTCACTGCGACAACTACTTACTATCTCACTGAGACCACTAATTACTATCTCACTGAGACCTCTACTTTCTACCTTACTCGGACCTTTACTTACTATCTCACTGAAACCACTACTTACTATCTCACTGAGACCACTACTTACTATCTTACTGAGACCACTACTTACTATCTCACTGAGACCACTACTTACTATCTTATTGAGATCACTGCTTATTATCTCACTGAGACCACTACTTACTATCTCACAGGGACCACTACTTACATTTTTATTGAAACCACTACTTACTACCTCACTGAGACCATTTCTAACTAACTCACTGAAACCACTACATACTATCTCACTTGGACCACTACTTTCTATCTTACTCAGACCACTACTTACTATCTCACTGAGACCACTACTTATTATCTCACTGAGACAACTACTTACTATCTCACTGAGACCACTACTTACTATCTCACTGAGACCACTACTTACTATCTTATTGCGATCACTGCTTATGATCTCACTGAGACCACTACTTACTATCTCACAGGGACCACTACTTACATTTTTATTGAAACCACTACTTACTACCTCACTGAGACCATTTCTAACTAACTCACTGAAACCACTACATACTATCTCACTTGGACCACTACTTTCTATCTTACTCAGACCACTACTTACTATCTCACTGAGACCACTACTTATTATCTCACTGAGACAACTACTTACTATCTCACTGAGACCACTACTTACTATCTCACTGAGACCACTACTTACTATCTTATTGAGATCACTGCTTATTATCTCACTGAGACCACTACTTACTATCTCACAGGGACCACTACTTACATTTTTATTGAAACCACTACTTACTACCTCACTGAGACCATTTCTAACTAACTCACTGAAACCACTACTTGCTATCTCACTTGGACCACTACTTTCTATCTTATTGAGACCACTACTTACTACCTCACAGAGACCATTACTAACTATCTTACTGAGACCACTACTTATTACTTTACTGGGACCACTACTTACTATCTCACTGCAACAACTACTTACTATCTCACTGAGACCACTACTTTCTACCTTACTTAGACCACTACTTACTATCTCACTGAAACCACTACTTACTATCTCACTGAGACAACTACTTACTATCTTATGAGACCACTACTTACTATCTTATTGACACCAATACATGTACTTACTATCTTACTGCAACCACTACTTACTATCTCACTGAGACCACTACTTACTATCTCACTGGGACCACTGCTTTCTATCTTATTGAGACTACTACCTACTATCTTACTGAGACCATTACTTACTATCTAACTAAGACCACTACTTACTATTTTACTGGAACCACTCCTTATATCTTACTGGGACCACTACTTACTACCTCATTGAGACCGCTACCTACTATCTCACTGAAACAGCTAATTACTAACTTACTGAGACCACTACTTACTTTCTCATTGGGACCAATACTTACTATCTTATTGAGACCACAACTTACTATCTTACTGATACCACTAATTACTATCTCACTGTGACCACTACTTACTATCTAACTGGGGCTACTTATTACTATCTCACTTGGACCACTGCTTACTATCTTACTGGGACCACTAATTACTATCTTACTTAATCCACTTAATACTATCTTTGTGGGACCACTAATTACTGTCTTACATAAACCACTAATTACTATCTCACTGGGACCACTACTTACTATCCCTAAGAACCAATGACAAAAGGATGACAAGGATGAAGTAGACATCCAGGCAGAAGAGAGAGCGCAGGCTGAACCACCGGTTGGCAGACAGGAACAGGAAGAAGGCGCTGGTGTGTCGGTCCTGGAATCTGTCAAAATCCCGCAGGAACTTCCTACTCATTCCCAGGGCTCGGATTGACTGGAGTCCCACCAGAGTGTCCGAAATGTGGGAGAAGATAGGACTCTGGGCTAATCAAAGAAACAGGAGATTGAACAACGTTTAAATAGAAGTCTTGACTAGCCTAATCAAAGAAACAGGGAGTTGAACAAAGTGTGCATGATGAAGGCTCAAATTATCCTTTTTTTATTTTTAGAAGATGATTTGACATGAGTTGCATTCAGTATCGTAGCGGCTATTGTAGCTGTTAGGTTAGATTCATGTATCTAAGTCCTACTGAATGCACTGTTTGTGTTCATGCTTATGGATAAGCTGGCGTATGGTTCAAGATTATAATGGCCACATCGAGCTAGCTAGCTGCTAAGATCTTGAACACAGTCCTGAACTTGCATTATACTCACTCATGGCCTCCAAGCGTTTCATATTTCTGGTGGTTGGTAACGAGAACCATCTTATTAAGTAAATCACTATAACCAAGGGAGTCAAAGGTAACAGCAAGAATGGATTGATGATACAGGTTATACCAATTTGCATCGCTAAGCGAATGATTATCTAGATACAAAATAAAACAATTGAATATAACAATAGACCCATGGGCCTTAAAGGTTACCTGAGAAAAATATGACACAATTTATTTTCATACCTCAGTTTATCTTTAAATTATGAAATAAAGAAAATATTGATGTGTATTTTCACAATTATATCCATTAAAAAAGACTAGTATGCAATAACTCTTCCCAAGACCCATAGCTTGAAAAATTAAAATAAGGTTTTTTCTCATAAGGCCTAAAAAAAAATTGAGTGTTTAGGGTAACACTGATGAAAAAATTAGGTTAGGTAAGTAGGTTTTTTTTTTATTTTATCATATTTTTTTCTGCACGCAGGCATATTTGAAAATAGGTTTTTAATGGAAATAATATGAAAATCATAGTCAGATGAAAAAAGACATCTAAAAATGGTAGGATCGGGGCATCTTTGTAGGTTAGGTCGGGTTACCCTAAGCACACAATATTTTTTTTAGGCCTAATGAAGATATTCTATGTTTGATAAAGATGCTACTAGGAAAAAGATGAAACGTACCTCCAGAACAATGTTAGTTAATGTAGGTATAACTGAATCTATCAACCCTACGTCTCGTGCAAATTTGTTCAATATTCGACCTGAAAGAAAACATAGTATGACAGAGCCAAGCATGAGATTTGAGGCTGAGCGACAGACAAAGAAACAAATGGTGGGACATCTTAAAAATGAATCTCTAAAATCTGCAGCTGACAAAACCCTGATAAAGAAATGCAAAGTGATCAGGTATAAATATGAAAACCATCCATTCAACTTCAACATAGTCAGACAAGTATAAATTCTATAAACAGTTCCTTACCCACAGGGTTTGAGTCAAAGAAATGGGTCTTGGCCCCCATCACCACCTGGAACATGTTATTGTGTAGTCTCTTGCTGATGATGACTGACATTCTGAAGTAGATGAGGCTGAAGAGACTGATTCCCATCACAAAGACAGACATGGCCACCAGGTACTGCTGCATCAGCTCGTCTCCCTGGGTGATGCTAAGAGACCCCTCGGGGGTAGAGTTGCTGGGAAGAATGGGGTGTAGAGGGGAAGTGATGTTATACATTGTGTTTAGTCCCTGTGTTTGGTTCAATGTATCGATCACTGGATAAAGCGGGTAAGATCCATTTCGTGTCCTTAAGTTTAGAGAATCTGAGAGTTCAGCCCTGGAAAGATTTAGAATGTACAGACAAACCCAGTGAAGTGAAATTATTATGACCTGTGTAGTTCATACATACATAGCATAATCCTAATGCAAAAACTAACTTTCTCACTTATTCCTTTCGTTGTAAGTTGATTGACAATGTTCACAACACCCACAGAAATAGGTAAATTCTAAGTTGATATATGTGTATTCAGTACAGATAAACTTGCAAAAAGATGGTTCACATAACATTTACCATTTAGCTAGATGCCAGTCTCCATATCCATAGGCAGCCTGTAAATGAATTTTAAAAATTATACATGTACATCTAAGTACTAAATCTATGTATTCAGAAACTGTGACTTTTAAAAGATACCCAGAAATATGTTATAGAAATTCCTGAACAGTTTGAACATATTTATTGTTAAAAAAAACTCCTGTTAACCACGCCATCCTCAATCTTGCATTCTTCAAAAATCTAAATCTTTATATCTGTATCACTGTAAAATCCCTACAAATGTCTGCAAAGATATCTTGGATATTGATATGTTTTATTTCTTTTATTTGTCATCACACATACATATAAACTAAAGAAATTCAGTGTATCTTAAGAATAAGTTCTACTTTATTAGATGCTCAAGTATTTTGTATATCCTTATTTGGACACAATGGATTCCATCTGCTCCACTCCCCCTCCCCCAAACACACTTGCACTGCTAGAATAATACATGCACTCTTGCAAGCTACTATCACTGACATAGGCAATCAGAAGAAGGAACATGGTCAGTGGTAGATACAGCCATGGCCGACCAGAGAGGTAGTAGTCCTTGTAGACATTCCAACCAACATCCCCAGACTCAGCAAATTCCCCATCACCAACCGCCTCAGTACTCTACAGAAAACAATTTTACCCTCAGCTCAATGGTCCTGGAGATTTTACTAGTTTCAAATGACATAAAAATTCCATACTAGCACTAAATCAAACAAGTTCTCAATTTGATGATTACATATTCTCAGTTTTATCAAAGGTCAGTGGCCATTTCCAGGTCAGGAACCTACTTTTTCTCCCTGTACATTGACAGATTTTTCTTGTCTCTCATCTTTTTCTTCATTGTCTTTGTCATGCTTGGTAAGGATGGAGGAAAACTCTGTCCCCTGTTTCACAAGTTCATCATACGTTCCAACACTTACCACTCTACCCTAATAAAAATAGTTATATGGATAAATAAAAGCATTTTCTCTTAACAATCAGAGAAAATTAGAATAAAATTGATCCACACAAAACAATATTACAAGATGACTAAGAATAAGTATCTGTGCTGCTAACAACATTGGTCTGATTAAGTGGAACAAACCTCAGTCAGAACTACAATTCTGTCAGCTGACCTTAGATACTGCAGTTGATGAGTCACCAAAATCCTGGTCTTCCCTTTCAACAACTCACATATACATCTGAAATAGACAATTTCAGCATTTTAACATCTCTCTCATGTTCTGTGCTCTCTCTCTCTCCTCCTTTCTCTCTCTCTCTCTCTCTCTCTCTCTCTCTCTCTCTCTCTCTCTCTCTCTCAAGCTCTTACCTCTGGAACAGGTGACTCCCCACCTCTGTGTCCACTGCCCCCAGGGGATCGTCCAGCAGGTACACATCTGCCTCCCTGTACACCGTCCTATAATTCAATGAAGAAAGAAGAACATGGTCAGTTTGTGCGATGCTGAACTCATCTTTGATTTCTTTATTTCAAGATGAATTTTATATAGTTGTGTTTATATTACTTGTGAGCTTGACTTCTGTTGATTTATTTAAATTTATGGTAGCTAATTTTCATGGAGTGTCAAGCTGGGAGGTAATTTTATGGATTTGCTTCTACATATAATGAACTAAGAATGTGTTTCATAATTTGTTGGAGATGTTCATTTGAGGGTGATAGGTGCCTACCAAATCCATGAAAATGAGCCCCCACAGAACTGTGAGTACCTTGCAAGTGTGAGTCTGGCTTTCTGACCTCCGCTAAGCAATAAGCCTCGCTCCCCGACCAAGGTCTGGTCCCCCAGTCTCATCAACTCTAGATCCTACAAAGAGTGTGCAGTCATGTACACTCAATTAGTACATACATGCACTTAATATACACCAGATCATTTTCCCTCATTTATGTTTCTAAAAGCCTGAAAATTTTGTACTCCAGACAAACCCAAGTTCAAAGACTTCATTGAAAACTGTGGTATAGCATTAATAGTCACCAACTTATAGTGGAAAGGACTACTACTATAGTAGCCTAGCATTAAGGTCTTCTGCTGAAAGTTTCTGGCAGACTCAATGATTAACAAGCCAAAATTTACCTTGTTTAATGCACAGGCATGCAGGACCTGACAATATCTCTCTTGCTCCACATTCTCTCCAAACGTGATATTGGCCTGAAAGGTTCCAGACATGACCCACGGCGTCTGAGCCATGTATCCCAGCGTGCCCTGCACACATACCTGTCCTGTCTCGGGTGGAAGTTCTTTAAGAAGACTCAACAGAAGAGATGTCTGTTGAGGAAAATATCTTTTGAAACTCTTTTGCAGTCTATGCATAAATAAATAACAATTGAGAAATGTATGTACAAAAGAATACAGAATTTAACTGGAATACAAACCTTTCCAGAACCAACAGGTCCTACTACTGCAAGGAGTTCTCCCTGAAATAAGAAGTAAAATTCATATAAAATAATGAAATTTATTAAAGGATATGGAAACTTCTTGTCAAAGAATAAAACCAAGACTATCAAAATATCAGAGCTTTGTGACTGACACTAAACTCCTACCTTTTTGACATCTAGATCAATAGTCTTCAAAGAAAATGCCTCACTCATATCCTGAAATGAAACAACATGGTAATTTTTCCTTGAGTTTCATCAATCTTTTCAAAATTGAGATTCGCATAAATTTATCTAAACAATGATAATTGAATTATATCACTAATAATAGTATTCAGATAAGAAGGTGCCGTTAAAAAGCAAACATGTAAATAGTGTTTTAAATAAAGTATTTTGAAATTAAAGATCTTTTGAATACTATTGAGTTGTTAAGTACTGGTAAACAATTTTGATAATTTTGCAAATAATTCTTAATTTAAAAATACCCTTGTAAGTTCTGACTGTCATTAATAACTATTACTAAATTGTTAATTGTCTGTTTGAATTCATTATTTTTATCATGCAAACTCACCTGGTCGAGAAGTTTATCGGCAACACCCCCTTTGTCCTGGGGGTGGGGCCCGAGCCAGCTGGCGGTCATGTCCCTGATACAGACGGACACACCCCCCTTCTCCATTGACTTGGCCGTCCCTTTAGACTCAGAAAAGACCTTCATATCCTCCACTGTGAGGAAAGACTGTAAAAAAGTAAAGCATATGTAGTAATGTTTCAGACATACCGGTATTACAAGACAATTAAATTCAAAATAAGATTTTCATTAATATACTTGGTTAAGAGGAAGCCAGCCACTTTCCACCAAAACACTAAAATAATAGAGTACACATTTATACTATACTCCAGATGATTAATTGACGGTTTACCTGAATTCTTTTGAGGGATGATGCGAGCTGTTTGTTATCTTCCACCAGGTACATCATAAAGAGGAAGATAGTGAGTCGCAGACAGAAGACCCAGCCCAGGGTACTGTAGATCCTCTGGGCGGACAGGGGAACCCCCGTGTACCACGCTGTTCCAAACAGGGTCATGCTGATGATCACAGAGGCACTCTGGAACAAACCCATGTTGATGGACTTGGCAATATTAGCTTTCCATATCTCGGACACCTCCCACCTGATACCAATGCTCAAAGTAATTAAATTGTAAAACTTCATCATGTTTATAAATAAAGCAAAGATTTTAAAAAACTTTTCCTAATATACAAAAATTTCAATAAAGCCAAGCAGCATTTAAAACCTAGCAATGAAAGATACCAGAGACTCAGTAAAAGTGACAGTTACCCTCTCAGGTTAAATATAATTTCACTGAAGGGTTTTTCCCAGCAGTACATTTTGATAACTCTCATCCCAGCGATTATCTGGTTCATTAAATGAATTCTTTTGTCTCCTGCAGCTCCTATCTTCATCCTTCATGAAAGTTAACTCATGATACATAACTTGTGATTAATAATAGACATTTTTTTAACAGCTTCTCAATACAGTAAAATACAGTTACAGCAAATATGCTTATAAGGAATTCACCCTTACAGCAAAGTCAGTTTTATTCACTATAATCTTTCTATCCTTATCAGATATAATGAATTACCGGTACAGTTGAACTTCAATATCTCGAACACTGATATCCCGAATACAATCGATATGTCAAAGTCAAAACTCTTATTTTTTACCCTCTATATCTTGAATACTCAGATATCTCGAAGTTTTTAAACAGTCCCATCTAGTTGAAGATAATGAAGTTTGACTTCATTTATTACTCTTTATAACAAATCAAAATTGTTTGTCCATGGCACTTTGATTTTTTTTTCAGGTTTTTTGTTTTACTGTAGACACTAAAAAATTATGATTGAATTTGAAAAAGGGCTGTAGATGTGTGTACCTCAGTTTCCCATAAATCCATCCCAGCATGACCTGTAGGGGTAGGAGAACCAGAGTGACCACTAGTACGATGAGACTGACCGGACCGATCTGTTGGTACAACAAGTACAGGATAGCCGCAATCTCCAGGGGACCCAGCCAACAGAAATGGAAAGTCTCAGTTGTCTGAGGAAAACAACAGCTGCACATTCAATTAAACTTTAAGTTTTTCTCAGCAACAAAAATCATCATATAATTGTTTCAATGAATTTACTTAGGGATAATTCATTACATATCTAAACTTCTCTAAATCTGTTGACAAATGGTTGATAATTTTTCCTGATGTTGTGGAATGTTTTGTCCAGCTGCTCATCTTGAGTATCTGGAAATGTCATTTTTAGGTTTTAGAACATTAAATGGAAGCATAGATTTTACACTGTATCGGTTATGAATAAAATTACAAAACTATTTAAAATTCACTAGAATAATAATCATCATCAATAAACAATGAATTGTAGAGTTTGTCTTACCTTCCTATAAATGAGACTTGCCACAGCTACTTTCATTTTCAAAGCAATATGGTCACAAGTGAAGAAATACTTGGGATTGACGATCAGCTGTAGAATGTGACTGACTGCCACCACCGTCGCGTAGATGTATACCTCCGTCTGTGACAAAGTAGAGGCAGGCTGGAAGTAGGAGATGATCTGACCAATCAGGTAGGGCTGGGCAATCCTGATGCCTTCCTGCATGGAAAAATTGGGAAAAATTAAGGTATATGAAAACAAAAGCTACAAAAACAGCAATTATTTCTGAATCTGGTAAAAAGTACAAGGTAATCTTAGTTATACATGTTGACAACCATATGTAATAACAAAAATCTTACCAGGATTTATTACATGATATTAGTACTTTCTACTAGAATTTAAATTTGTATCACAAATAAGTAACAATTTCACAGAAAATTCACAAATGTTAAAAGTTTTAACATTGACAATTTACACGCTTATGCTTACAGATGCGACTAGAAAGATGCCATTAACGCCCCACTCCCATCTGAATTCTGCAATCACTGCCCAGTACAAACTTGGCTTTTTCCCTTTTTCTTCACATTTTTTCACATGGGCGTTCCAGGATCTACAAGCATCAGACGGAAAACAAAGAAAATATATTTATAGACATATATTATTCTATGGATTACTAAATGATTGGACAAACCATAGAATCTTATGATTATTAAATCAATTTACAGCATGTGCATGACTTTTCTTACTTTTCCATGCGATCCCCTAACAAGTCAGACTGGTCCTCTGGTATGACATTGTACAGATGATCCTGTGTCAAGGGGTGGCGGAAACCATAACGGAACAGCGGAAAAACCCACCTATATCACCAAAGACATTAATGATCAATAAAAATACATATGTATAATCACCCATTTACATCAAAGTCAGAGTTTGTTTGCACCAAACCGACTGCGGAGAGGCAGAGGACTATGGGTAGTATGCCACTTACATCACAAAAACACTGTCAAAACTACATCACCAAAGACAGTAAATCTCTTTTAGTATGAACAAGGATATAGCAAAATCTCAGATATAACAAAGTTTTGTAATTATATAACTTTATAAGATGTTGAACAGAATTATTCTCCTATCTTAAGTTTCATATCATCTATAAGTACATTGCTATATAAAAAATGAACAGTTTATCATAAATCAAGATTTGATAAATTTTCATATCATATATGTAAATCACATAATATAAATGAACCATAAAAAAAATCCTACCAGAACATGTAGATGCAGGCTGTCTCGATACATATAAAAAGATGAATTCTGTGTGTCAATTTATCACAAAATGTTTACAAAAAAAATGTGTTACTTACCAGAATGTGAACTTGGACAGCCAGTTTGCTGTACCGTAGGGACATGGTCCCCTCAGTTTGTTTTTCATTGTATCAGCTTCGATCACCTTCAAACGTTCTGTTCTTTGGGTGAGTACGTGTAGCTCATTATCACATCTGTCTAAAAAACAAATCAAATACACCTGAAAACATTATGTCCAATCATGTTCCTGAATTAGAATCAGATTACAAATAGATCATAAAACTTCCAGAGATTAGCTCAGTGGAGGACCAGAACTTAAGATACTAAGGATCAACCTTTCACTATTTTTGTTCAATCCTCCATTCCTACTACAGATGATGGCATGGCCAATGGTACCTTGTTTTTTTATGTATAAAATATATAAAATATTGTTTAGTCCAATGATGACAATGTGACAAGGTAAAACTACATTGTGTGTATTGAGGGGGGAGCAATTTAATTGGGGGGGGGGGGGGGGGGGGGGGTGGGGGGGAGTCCAGGTTTGATTTCTGTTTTAAATATTCCTTTTCATTAAACAATTAATTCAAACTTCCGGTACATATATCACATACTCAACATTTTACAAAACAATTGTACATGATTGGAACTTTCAAGTTTGCTTTAGTACACTTCCTCCATTGATATTCCATTAGAATTATACACTAAAAATACCACGCAATGAAATGTTTGAGAAATGATAAAATCAAGCAACAAGGACATATTTTTTATCAGAATTAATTCATGTATATGTTTATCATCTTTTGGTGGACTTTGACACCTCATCTGACTATTTGCCTTGAACACAGTAAATAAAGTTAATTATCTGCCGTCCAAGATACAGTTTATGTGGGGGAGTAGCATCATAAAAAGAAGAGCATATAATTATGGACTCACCTGCGGATTTAGATAATCCAAGGGAGAAGGCATGGACTCGGCAACATGGTCGCCTACAGAATCGTAAGTATGAGAGCAATGATACCTTATCAATCAAGAATCCGGGGACGACTGGACATTATTTCACAACAAACTGAAATTTGATAAGAACAATATGCCTCATTGAGTCAACGTAAAAATGCAATGCTGTATTAAAGGTACAGTATGTGATACCAAGCTCTTGAGATTGACCTTGTAGAAAATCTGAACAGTGCTCTATTAACATCAATTTGTATGCACCTGAAAATAACTTAAAAGGAGAAGGAGTATTGGTTTGGTTGTTTTTTTGTTAAAATCACATGTACATTTTTTTAACTTCATTAATTATTTTTGTTATCGAATCCATTATCACCTCCTGTTGCATCATTAATAAGTAACATCAACTGTTATGATACTGGTAGAGGTCTGACAATTCTTATAGCTTCTGGCATTATATTGTTACACACTAACTAGAATTTCTAAAATTCTTCTCCAACTTATTAGGTGCCTCAGTTTAATTTTTTTTTTTTTAAACCAAAAATAAAAGAAAAATTAATATCAAATAACAAGTATGCCTGCACCATTAAAGGCAACAAAACCGGACAAGGAATTAATGCTTTTTCTTGGAAAATTTTAAAAAATATTATGAACAGACTTTACTACCCAAAATAGAATGTAACAAAGGCATGACTATGAATAAGGTGTGTTGTAAGAAAATAGGAAAAATATTGATTGCATGACTAAAATAGAACAAACTCTTTTTTTGTGTGTATGGCCATTTTAAGAAAAGGGCCATGGGTTGTTCTGAGAATTAATGATATCTGTATGACAATTTGATTATTAAATCCTCTTGTTTTTGTTTGTCTGTTTTTACTTGTTTTTGTGTGTATGTGTGTGTTGGGGGGGGGGGGGGGGGGGGGGGTCAATGTTTGCCTTTAAATACCCTTCTTGTACTCGTTTTTGGAAAAAGTTCATTGTATTATTAAGATTTACTGGCCATTATGTCTAAATGAAAACTGTACAATGGCTAAGGCATACATATGCATGACTAAACAAGTTAACTCGGATCGATTTACACTGCAGCGTTACCTAGAAAAAAAGATAAGCCAGGACTTGACTTTTACAACAAGGAAGTTTATATCATGCATGGCCTGTTTCCGTGAATTGTAATGGGCTCAGCCTGTACTGCTAACTCCACAGATCTCAAGGACTACAGACAGCCATCTCCACACCGACCTCAGTCACACACCAGCAGCATGGCAGAGCAGGGCGGGGCCAGTGGAGGGGGGGTCAGTTTCACCTCCAGCTGGGGTAAGGACCTCTCGGACAGTGCCAGGAAGCGGTACCTGGAGAGCATGATGAAGGGGATCATGGAGATGGGTATGGAGGGACAGAATTCAGACATTGATATCATCGTGGAGGGACAGAGCTTTCCCTGTCACAAACTCCTACTGGCTGCAGGTAACAATTCCTACTTTCATTTTGAATACAAGCAAGTACTTGTCAAGGACTCTGAGGAGTATCGACCGATTAAAACAAAGAAATGTTGAAATAATATTGTGTTGAACAATGGACATGAAAACATGCATGATTAAATCAAAGTGAATAATAAAATGTCCTGCCTTAAAAGTTTTAATATTGCTATTCTGATATATCAAATACACATTTCTCATGTAGAGATTGAATGCAAGATAATGATATATGATCTTCCAAATTGTACAGTTTCACATTTTAGTCTGAAACTGAAAATGAAAAGTTCCTAAATACTGGTATAGCATTCATTACTCATCAGATAATATTGCCTTAAAATATATAGTTGAGAGTTTTAAAAAACTGTCCACAATAACTAAGATATATCATACAATTACATTTATCTTTGTTTTGGCACGAATCAGTTGAATAACTGTGTTCAATCAAAAATGCAATAACATAGAGTCAAAGATGTGTTTAACATCTTCAACCCTAAAAAAGTTTATATTTAAAATATTCATACAGTTAACCAGAAAAGCCCATCGTGACAAAAAATTACGCATGAGATTTCAACGGATATCAAGGATTTAAACACTGAAAAACACCATCATGTACAGTACTTCCTACTTATTGCAGGATATAGCTTGATCAGTCTTGTTAATGCTGACTAAAAATATATATAAGAGTTTTGCGTCGCATTTTCTAGACCAAGTGCACTTGAGAAAGAGAGTGCCTAAAACGCCCAAAATTCATTGTATATACGTATCTCAAGCATGAATAGCTGTTTCTGGAAACAGCTATAAGAGAGAACCAACTCAAACATGTATTAAAAAAAAATGATACTAGTATGACATTTTCAAATAAGGTTCAACAGAAAAATCATTAAATGTTGTAACAGCTTGGAAATGAATATATTTATTACCTTAATATGCAATTGATATTATGCATGCAATAAATTATTTTGTTATTACCGGTACACCTTGATAATGCCAAAAGGGATTTTGCATAATATTCAACCTGTACATTCATGGTAGTATATTTGCATAGATAAAATAAAAACAAAGTTAAATCATGATAAAAAGAAAATCCCATAATTTGCGATGGCATATAATAGATTCTGGTACAATTAACTTCATAAATTGCACATTGACAGTATAGCAATACATGTGCATCCAATTTCAAGTACCTACTGAGGCATGACAATTAACTAAACAGTTATATTTTCTTCTTGCAGGTTCTCCATATTTTAAATCCATGTTTAGTTCTGGCATGATGGAGACATATGGGAGTTGTCTGGAGCTTCCTGATATAGAAAAAGAGACTTTTGCTGCATTCAGGGAGTACATATACACAGGCAACGAGAATATCACCCAGGATAATGTTGTTCAGTTACTCCGAGCTGCTGCCATATTTCAGGTGCAAAATATGATTCAACTTTGCAAATATTCTCTGAATTTTATCATTAAAGCATCTGAATATAATACTGTAATTAAAGGAGTATTCTCTTTTCTCCAGGTTGATGGACTTCAAAAGAGCTGTGAACAATTTCTTGGGACTGGAATGGACAATGATAACTGCTTGGAATTGTTCAAAATCTCCAGAACGTTTGGTTGCCATACTCTTTTCGAGCAGTGTAAGCCGTATGTGTTGGAAGGGTTTAACGGACTGTGGAAGACTCAAGAATTTATGGAACTGGAGTTTGATGAAGTAGAGAGTATTGTTAAGGATGACAATTTAGTTCCTGTTAATGAAGAAGAAATCTGTGAGGCAGTTCTACGCTGGGTGAAACATGATAAAGAAAACAGAAAACCATTTATCGGGAAATTGTTTCGCTACATCAGGATGATCCAGATCAGTCCAGAGTACCTGATTCATGAGCTCTACGTTGATGACCTACTTACGAATGATCCCGCCTGCCAGAGGTACCTGGATGAGGCCAGAAACTTCCACATGCTTCCTGCTCGGCAACAGGAGTACTGTACTCCAAGGTTCCAGCTCAGAAACAGTGACGACTTGGAGGAAGTGATTTTGATTATAACAGAATTCGACATGGAAAGAACGGCTCAGATGTACCAGGATGGCAAGTGTTTGTGGGCCTTCAGCTTCCAGCAAGAGAGATGGTATACTATAGCTCCGATTCCCCTGGAATTCAATGCGGGATTAGAGTTCCGGATGGTGTCCTTCAGGAATGATTTTTACTTAGGAGGTGGGACAAATCACTCCAAAAACCTACTCCGTTTCGACAACGAGAGAAATGAATGGACCCTGTGTGAGGCCCAGATGAAGAGGGGAAGATGCGGACATGTCATGGCTGCCATTAGGGAATCCATCTTCATGATAGCGGGCAGAAATCCCAAGTCAAGGCCAGAAAACAGTTCACATGTACTTAGCACTGTGGAGGCCTACAACATCCGGAGTCGCAAATGGGAGGGCATTGGGGAGATATCTACGGCTGTACATTCTGCTTCTTCCCTTGTCATAGGGGAGAAGATATATATTTTTGGAGGAATACAACAAGATGGAACATGGTCCAGTGACATTCAAGTCTTTGACACCAGGAAACGAGAATCTTCCATTATTTCTCAGATTCCTAGTGACATTTCTCAACCTCTTAAATTAGTTAAATTAGGCAGTGATTATATCATTGTATCTGACTGCCAGCTTTATAAAGTAAACATAAAAAAAATGAATGAAGAGAACATAGAAGTAAAAATAAAATCCTTGAATCAAACCCTGTCTAAAACTTTACGTCCAGTTTTAGAAGTAGCAAACTACCGCGGGAAATTGGCTGTTTTGACGGGCAGTACAAGGAAACCTGATGCTTATTCTAAAATGACACTGGTGGACATAAGTCATTCACCAATGACAGAGAAAGAAGTCAGTATTAGCTCCAAAAATAACACTATACCTAAACCGGTTCTTTCCTGTCATAAAGGGATTATTGATAAACAATTCATGTACCACACTTATTATCAATAAAGTACGTAGCTTTAACACATTGGGGATAGTCATGGTGGAAGGAAATTATGTGAGTGGAAAATTCCTGTTTTTGCTCAGAGTGCAGTTTAGAACAATTTTGTTTCTATTTACATATATGTATCAGTAGGATAAAAAACAAATTTTATACATGCATCGATCAGTAACGAATAAACTTAAATTGTACAGTGTATTAACAAAGCCATTGCTACTACTGTTTTATGACATAAATGACACAAATTGAGTGAGTAAATCATTTTATTTTTTTTGTACTAAACTGTAATGTACCTGTAAATGCATGACTATCATATATGTACCAGGTAAAAAATATAAATTACTGCCATCTGGAATGTCTGTCAGTTTGTATAGTAATTGTGAGTTAGGAAGCATAATAAATAAAAAATACTTCTTTTGTGATTCACTTAATGAAAATAAATACAGGATATCACAAGCTTAAACAGTTATAACAATATGTACTGTGCTTATAAAATGTCTTGTGACAGCCATCGATCATGAGCACACAAGAACAACCTTTGTTGTTAGATGCATAAACCCTTGGTAAGAAAGGAGACTGTAAGTAAAATGTATTTCTTAAACATTTTTCAAAACTTCTCCATGATCCTAAGATTTTTCTTGTTGGAATCATATTATTTGTGTTTACCATTATATATTGTTTGAGATATTTTTTTGGCATTTTTATTGTAATAAATATGGAATTAATGGACAATATCCTTAAATTTAAAAAGTATAAATTTAAATATTAAGCATAGACACCAGTCAAAGCCATAAAAAACATTTTATTGATTGTTTTTGTTGCATGAATTTGATTGCCTAAAAATATCATTCTCATGAATAGCAGCCTTGACAGGGCTGACAAGGAAAAATTTTTGTTGTTGCCTAAATTGGTAGCAGATAATTCAAAATATATATTATACATATATGCTATTTCCATAAATGTGGATGAAACAATGGTATGCTAAATTTACCATCCATTTTAAGTGAAAGTTGTTACCTTTTTCGTACTTGTTAAATGCTTATACTTGTTATAATCAATACAATTACTGGGGGTATGTATAATAAATATTATACAATATGCTGAAGACTTAACTTTTGAATCAAAAGCATTTTCAGTGTGCATCTGTGCAACCCTCTATCCATTAACATAGTTTGATTATAATTTTTATCAAAAATTGTGATACACTGTGGGTACATCAACTCCTCAGACATCTGAAAGCATTAATGTGTCTATTTGATCTACATTTGTAAAAAATATGATGACTTAATGGGCTCACTGCATATGACTAAACATCATAATGGTTAACGACTTTTCATGAGGATTAATTTCTATATGACCAAAGTGCAGATCATTCAAATATCTCTATAATTTAATACACATGCGTCAATAGAGCTTATGGTGTGAAGTTCACACCACTCAATCCAAGGCCTATCTACAATTGCCTATATTTTTTTTACTATTTAGGTAAAGTCTAGTGTAAGAAAGGTGCCCAATACTTACAGCTCAAATTAGGAGCAGATATAAAAATTTGATTTTAATGAGATTGATTTAAAAGGTATTAGAATTTTTAAATAAAACCATAAAAATTGTGTTTTAATCCAACATTAAAATTTGATACAAATTGATAAAATGATCAAAAAGATTACCAGTAATTTTTTTTGCTCATAAATGAAATGTATTCTAATTGCCTATAGTTTCTAAGAAAACATATATGCATGCTTGTATATTTAAATGTTTTTAACCTCTTCAATCTTATAAATTTAATTACACGTGTACAGTACATGAAAACAGCTTATAAGGTATCAGGATTTTTCACAGTGAATCATGTGAATTCAAATTTAAAAGAAAATATTTCATTTTCTACATATTTCAAGTATAACCAAGGTGTACGTGAGATATCAAAAGATCAATGTCATATGGAAACTTTAATATTAATCAAAGTTTGGGAAAGTGATAGATCGAGGGCCATAAACGTGAATCCCAAAAGTTTATGCCATCTGATATTCAGATAGTTATTTGTCATCAGCTTAACAGGTGTGTGACTGTCAGTTAATATACATTTATTGCATGATGGTGAGGGAAATATGAAGATTTATTCCCCCAGAAAAATCATATTTCCCTCGGGCATAGCCCTCGGCAATAAATGTTTTATTATACCGAACAACATATGATTATATAAAATACGTCGATTTCTAATAATTTTTCGACTTGTGGAAAGCAATAACATCATGATTGTTTGGGTTTTATTTTATATTGTCTCTGTTTTTTTCACAAATTCGAATCAAATATAGTAAAGTTGGTTTTTGTGGTATAAAGAGAATTTAAATGCTTGAATATTTTTGATTTAATCATATTTGTCAACATCGTATGCTCATATTGGCTTTTTCATACTTTTTGAATGAAAAATCCCGAGATTTCCGAAGAGGTGAGACACGATATTTGTTCCCCGGGAGACACGACGTTTTGTTCGCCCTGTCATGTGACTCTCTAGACCAATCAAATTACGCGTTATATAGAATAATCATATTGAGGTATAATAATATATTGAGTTTCATAGCTGAGTGTTGGCCTTGGGTTGGAGTCCTGGTTGAGACTTGACTTTTCACCATCTATTACATTTGGGGCCAAACAAACAAATTAAACCACCTTGGAACATGTCTCACAGCATTTCCTTTAGTCAACTTATAGAATTCTACTTGTTATTTGAGGACAAATTTCTACCAAGAGGAGGATCTATAATTATCTCACTGGGTTCACACTGCGGGTGTACTTGTGACTGCATGTCAGTCAACATATTTCAGAAAGATCTCAATAGCCCATGCAGTAGGCCCTGCCCTCAATTCCAACTTGACTATTGACACTGGCTGTTACATAATAATCATAAGAATGTGCATATATCACACGACTTTACAATTGGCAATCAAAAAATTAATCTATTATGTTAAATGAAAGATCTTACAATAAGGTACCAAACGATAATTATAATTATCTAATTGATAATCATCAAATGTCAACATTCAACACATTTAGTTTAAAAGGGGGGGGGGGGTCTTGTGACAATGAGAACTTGTTCATTATGACGTCATAATGAATCGAGCACCAAAACAATACACTTAAAATCAGCAAAACAACAAGACATCGATGCATGCATTCTAACTATATCACAGATCATTTTCTTATCTTACAACATACCTTCAAATAACTCAAGTTACGTCCCTACGCAACTAACGTCATGTCATTCCAGCGTGAAAAAAACCCAAATTCACTCATACCATAAATATTTCGATATCATATGATAGCCCCATTTATACTTTAGATTAAACTATGTATTTATTCAAAGTGAATTTAACATACAATATTTCTTAAAATCATGTAATTTTCTTATATTATATGCTAATAAACAACAACAAAACCAACAGTTGTTTATCCGAATTTTGTACTTTCACTTTAGAAAAGCTATTTCCGTTGTCAGAACAGCTAACGTTGTATAACATGATAAATGGGTATTGTATGGTTTTGTTTTCTTATTTTTTGCACTGTATTTTAACTACCATTTTAATAAGTAATAGCTAAATATGTTGCGCTTGCAGTATAGGTAAACAAGGAATTTAAGTACGTACATGGATCAGTGAACAGGTGAACACAAGGTGACGAACCTTCTTTGTATACAAAATATTAATTTTGTGACTAATTTTTTTTTTTACAACAGACTACAGTTGACATACTTCCCTGTAGACGCATTACATCTCCTTTTATAACTTCCTTGAAAGCTGAAGCAATATGTGATTCTCGATATATATAAGTATATTTAAAACACATTGTCTATTTGTATTTAGGTGATAGCTGTTGAGGTCTAGCACACTATGGCTGAATCAAGGCTTCCCGGCGAGGGAAGCAAGTTGGGCATGGGCCAGTCATTCCTCAACAGCATGTCTGAGAGTGCGAGGAAGCGCTACCTGGAGAGCATGATGGCCGGTATCATGGAGATGGGGATGGAGGGAGAGAACTCGGACGTGGAGATTATAGTGGAGGGAGAGAGCTTCCCATGTCACAAACTCCTACTGGCAGCAGGTGGGTGTCCGACAACAAATAAACACTGTTCATGCTCTGTTTATGCATCATATAAATCATGAAGTGTATTCAGAGTTTTTAAATATATGTTTAAATAATTTGAGAATTTTTTGTTTTTAAATTACTCTCTATTTATCAGAAATGTGTCAGACCAACTCAGATGTATGTGTATTTATATTGTGTGCATTACTACTTAATAAAAAGTTAAAGTAAAAAAAGTCACCTTCATACATGTACTATCAGTGTCTGTCACACTACATCCAAAAAATCTAAAAGTCTGATTTTCTCTTTGAAGTCAATTTTTTTTTACCCAGATTCAAATTGTGACCATCAGAAAAACTGACTCCTAAATTTACTTTGCATTTTTTCAGGATCACCATATTTTAAGTCAATGTTCAGTTCTGGGATGTTGGAGACAACCAGCAAAACTTTAGAGCTGCCAGACATTCAAAAAGCAACATTTAAGGCATTCAGAACCTACATATACACAGGACAGGAGGAAATAAACAGTGAGAATGTTGTGGAACTTCTAAGGGCAGCTGCTATATTTCAGGTAGTCCAGCAATTCTTAAGGGAATGTGGCATTGGGATGTATATTGCTTTCCCTTGTTCAGTCAGCCATTCATTCTTTCAGTTATACTTTTAATATTTAGAATACTCCAAACTTTGCATATTACAGGAATGTATGTCCATTTCTTACAGATAGTTTGTCATGAATATTAAGCATTTTCAAGTACAGATATTAAAGACAATGTTAAGATTAAATAATGTCCTGCTCAAATCTGTTCAAAAGAAACTCCCTTTATCATAAACAGATTTTGACTTTGCATTACAATACAAATTAAAAGACCAAGATCTGACCATAATTCCAAAATACCTTGTACCAGGCACATGAATGATAATTATGAGGGTTACCCAAAAAATCTACAAAAAATTGAGTCACCATAAATTTAATGATTCCAAAGTACAAGTATTTAAATAAACATTGGTAAAATTCCCAATGCATGTATTAACAATTGTTAATTTTGTTTAGTCTGTCAAATACTAGTAGCCGCAAAAACACTTTATGTTTTAGGTTAGAATTAAAGGTTATGCATCCTATTGTTCATTTTAGGTGCAGGCATTACAAGAATCCTGTGAAGAATATCTCAGCAAAGAAATGGACACAGAAAACTGCCTGGAAGTCTTCAAACTGGCTCGTCAATTTGGAGGCAAGATCCTACTCGAGAAATGTCGCCCTTATGTGATGGAGGGTTTCAATGGTTTGTGGAAAACCAAAGAATTTGATGATCTTGATGTGGACGATGTTTTGGACATCGTCAAGGATGATGATCTGGTTCCAGTGGATGAGGAACAAATATGCGAGGCCGTAATCCGCTGGGTGAAAGCGGATAGAAAACACAGAGAGGAACATATTGACAAACTGTTTAGATACGTGAGATTAGTTAAAATCAGCCCGGAATATCTTCTGGCTGAATTATATAGTGAAGACTTACTGACAGACGATGTCTATTGTTGCAAGATGTTAGATGAAGTCAGAGACTACCACATGCTGCCAGCTAGACAACAAGAGTTCTGCACCACCAGATTCCACCTGCGCAATAGTGATGACTTTGAAGAAGTTACTATGGTGATTACAGAGTATGATATGGAGCGATCTGGATCATTCTATCAGGATGGCAAGTGCTTGTGGGCTTTCAGTTTTAACCAGAACCGTTGGTACACATTAGCACCAATCCCACTGGACAAAAATCCAGGCATGGACTTCCAAATGATTACCTATAGAAGTGACCTTTATCTGGCAGGAGGAACGAACAATTCAAAGAACTTGCTGCATTACGACGCAGAAAGAAATGAGTGGAATTTGGTTGAAGCTCAGATGAAACGAGGCCGCTCCTGTCACATCATGGCAGCCGTGAGGGAATCTGTTTATATCATCGGGGGGAAAAATCCAAAAGCCAAGGAGGGAAAAAATGTGTTGAGTTCTATCGAGGAGTATAGCATCAGGGGACAGAGATGGAGAGCCATGGGTGAGCTAGTGACACCTGTTCATTCTGCAGCCTCTACAGTGATCGGAGAAAGGATTTTTATTTTTGGTGGAATCGATCAAAATGGATCGTATGTCAGAGACATTCAAGTTTTTGAAATTCGAACAAGGGAATGCAAAGTTGTGGGCCTTCTTGATCTGGAGCAGCCTGTTGCTGTGTCATCATTTGGACGTCTGAATTTCATTATAAATGCCAAGGGTGACATAATAAAATTTGATATCACGAAAAATGATGAAGATTACAAACTGAAATTTCAGCCTCTGACAAAACTTTCACCCTCCTATCTGCCTCTATTAGGGTTCACTCATTACAGGGGCAGGATTTTACTGCTTTCTGCCAGCCAGAAAAAAAAAGATGCATTCTCACAAATGATACAGATAGATATGAGGAAATCGTCAATGAGAGCAGAGGTGGTAACTCCTCGGAACAATACGAAACCGAAACCTATACATGCCTGCACGCGAAACATCATCAATAAGCAGTTCTTATATCACACTTACTTTCAATAATATTGATTGTATACCTAATGTATTCTTAGCATCCATTTCATAGGTTAACTATGATTTGAGGTATTAATGTCTGGAACAAAGTTTTTTCCACTGAAACAGCTTTTTGAAACTTATTTTATTACCTTTTTTTTGCCATTTTCATTTGTGTTAATTGTTTGCAAGTATTTACACAAGTGTTTTATTATGAACCCAATCCAATAGATTCTTCAAATGACCTCAAAGACACCCAACTACCTGTACATTATTTTATTTCGGCATTTGGCAGTTTTTTTTACATTTACTTTTATTGTCCGTACAGCCATGAATGTGCATGCAATTTTGATTGTCAATTTTTTTTTATTTTAGATGTTTTTGTACCCTTTCCCTCTCTTCACTGCATCTCTTTTAAAAAAAAATCACATAATATGTTTAACAAGGCTGAAAATTCATAATACTCCCTGTAGATTTCTCATTTTTAGCTGCATCTATGAATATCAAAATATAAAGCAATTGATACATGTAGTTGGTGCAGAAATAGTACATAGTACTAGTATACTAAGGCTTATAATCATACTTGTATCAGTATCGAGAAAGGTATTGTAACACCAATGATCATTATTGGTTCTAAATTTTACATTTCTATGAGGAATAAGGGATCTGGCCTCATGCCAATTACCTGTATTGTTTATTGAAACACATCTATAACAACATTCAATTTGTAGTGTTATTTTGGACATGAAAATGTAAATTTATAGACATAAGGATGGATGATTGCCATATTTGATGTAAAGATAGAAGTTTAATATGTAAGTTCAAATGTGATTTTTTTTTTACTTCAAGTTTTGATAAATATTAAAATTAATGCCGAAACTATTATTTAAGGAGGAGATTAATGACAGATTTTCATCACATAACGAAACATTCCATGGATAATATTTGAAAGGAGTACATGTACTTAGTTTCTTGTTATATGGTTTTATTCCAGATACTTTCTAATGTTGATTCTCTGTTAGTCTATTTCCATTTACAATCTGTGTTTAAATCCCTTTGTAAGATGCATCACATACTAGTGTAAATGATTATATTTGGCTGTGTATTCTTTGTAGTATTTTTGGCGCAAGGCGGTTTCCGCTTAATTCAAAGTATATCTCTAAATGCCATTTACATGTATTAAAAAATGAACAATTGGGAATACGCCAATATGCAAATTCACGACAACTTGTTGGTAAAACTGTTATCCGCCAAAAATCGTACATGCCAGATATATTATATTTAGAGTTCTTTGTATAGAGACAAAAAAGGGCAACTGATTTTTGGTTTTCATAATTGATTTTAACATTTTTTTAATGGTAAATGGCTGAGTCACAAACATGATGACTAAAGCTCTATACCCAATGCTTTATCAATGAGTTCACCAAGCCAATATCTCTTGACTATATTCCATTTTAAGCTGTCCGTCTTTCAAAAATGTTTTGACTCAATAAAAAAATCTATGGACAATTGCTTTGATAATTATCAATACATGAGTGTAACAATCCCCTCCCCCCAAATTATAATTTCTCAGTCTAAATTTTATTCCTGATCAGTTCAGTTAAATGTAATGGTTTAATAAGTCACGGAAACACATTCATGTATTTATTGCTGCTATTTACAAAAAAAAAGATATTTTTAAATATCTTGTATATCAATATTTATCAAAATTATAATTGTATTTTTTGACATAGAAACAAAGTTATTTTGGTCCAAATGTCTGTCTATGATAGAACTAATTACTGAGAAGAGCACTCAAATCATCATCTGGCTGGTACTCAACTGGTTCCTTCTCCCTACAATGATGACATAATACATATAGTAAGATAACAGCAGATGACATAATATTAAAGAATGGATACAATATATAACAAACAATTTAACCAACAGTTCAACCCAGTTTATGGAAATTACCTTGTTCCGTGTATTATTACGTGGATTACACAGGTTCATGTATATATTATTTAGTAGATGCTAGATAGTATATTCACCTGACAAAAAGCCTTGCCCCTGTTTTGCCTTTTAATGTTGCTTTGTCTCCCTCCACTAAAAGAATACAGCCTTCCCTGAGTCCCTGGAAAAAATGAGCTCCATATGTATTTGTATGTATGAAGAGCTTTTGTGTTTGACAACATTGTAAGTTTAATTTTTCTCATTTCATGAAAAGAACTGTGAAAAATTATGCCGAATACATCAAAATGTTGTGGTCTATGAAATGGTATTTGCTGTTCATGTCACAATTATAAGATTAACATTACAATATCAGGATTATAATAATGCTTGCGCTTGATTTTGAAGAAATTAATATCCATATAGATATTGAATTAGAACTTAAATGATTTGTTGCCTCACAAACCCTATTGATGATATGACAAAACAAGGATTCCATTATAAACATGTATTAGTCTGCTTACTAACCAGAACAGGGGGCGATGTTTCATACTCCTGGTATTGCTTGATTCGTGCCTCTCGGGTTTCCTGAAACAAATCAATTTCACAACTTTAAAACTTACTAATTATCAAAAACAACTTGAGAAATGAAGTATTCCTATAAATGGATACTAACCCCCATGTGTTTGCTGTTTGGGTTAGGGTCCAAATAATGAGGGTTTATGTTGAACGGAACAAGTCCAATGGCATCAAATGTTGGCGGGTAAACGATGGGCATGTCATTGGTTGTATTGATGCTGTGGGTAGCCACGTTTGTTCCAGCGCTTGACCCTATGTATGGAATGTTCTCCTGTTTCATGAAATCCATATTAAATACATAATGAAAATACATATAAAAGAAAGGGCAAAGCGCAACTGACATGGATTGATCATCAAGCCTCTTCTATTTGAGCTATATAAAAAGTTAATCTATGTTGCATTGTCTCTTACATTTGTAACTCTTTCTCTGATCAATTCCACAATTTTCTCATCATAGAGTGTTTTCAGCAGTCTGAATGTATTTCCTCCACCTGAGGATTAGATTAACAAAGGCATATCATGACCAGTAAAGTGTTAAATATTAATTTATGGAGACAATATACATGTGCATTGTAAAACTGTTCAGATCCTCACCTATGAAAATGGCTTGAGCAGCTTTCACTGCCTCTACTGCGCTTTCATGTTCATGGATTCCATCAAGATCATAGCCTTCAAAATAATTCAGAGGTACATGTATGATCGACTGTTTCTATTGGAGTGACACATGTTCGAGCTGTTTCTATACCATACTGCATGTACTTATAATTGCAGAATATATGATCAAAATATATTTTATGTACCCATCTGGTTGAATGCTGTCCTTGCAAGCTTTGTGTATGCATCCCTGTCATAAAGAGCGTAGGGAACAAACAAAACCTTCTGGACTGAACTGAAACAAGATCATTGATCAAATCAAATATACATATGTATTTATATATAGATAGGGTATATTCATCTCTCTTCCCATACATTTAACGACTTATTGCTAGAAATTCAGAGGCCTATGGTAATTATGATGCACGTGCACATGACTGCATGATGGTACACGCCCCCCCCCCCCCCCCCCTTTATCTTGAAAGAGTTTTATTCAACAGAATGATTTATTCACTTACCTACTTAGAAATGATTTTATCTGGTCGTTGCAGTGATCTAAATAACCACTTCCATGAAGGGTGGAATTGGAAATTAACAGTAAACGCCTCATTATGGCTTGTTGAAGGCAAAGTGAAAGTAATTTTAGTAAAGAAGGGAACGACAACTCTGGACAGTCTTGTCTATTTTAATATACAAATTCACATATGATCACACATTTTTTTTTATTTACTACTTAAACGAGGCAGTGCTTTTAAAATGGGTATGCATTTAATCTCTAATAACTGATATCTCCGCTCCACTTTTATTACGAATGTTATGATAAATTAAACTTGATAAATTTTAGTTTTGGTTAATTAAATACTAAATTTGATGTGTATTATTTTGTCAAACATTTTTTTTTTAAAAATAGAAGTGGTTCTATGAACGAAAACTTAATCAGCACGCTAGCTTTGCTGTTTTTATAGAACCTAACTTTCAATTGAATTTTACCCCCCCCCCTTTTAAATGTCAACCAGTACGTTGAAAGGACCAGCCAATCCTCCCATATTTGGATAATGTATATACCGCATCTATTTGGACGCCTAACGTGTATCGGTGCAGTCTTTGCATTCTGTGCTCTCAATTATGTAGGCCAAGTTCCGACACATAACGAAATAATTAATCCATGCATAGTCAACCTCAAACTTATAATGGGACGAAAAATCCTTAAAGTACTCAGTAGATGTAAATGTAGATGTTGACAAATCTAGTTGCGTTTACTGGCGTGACTGGTGTGATAATTTCATGAATTTGGACATGTTTTACACAAAAGAAAAATCATAAAACAGTTACCATATAGTTAGCCAATTTGCTTAGGTGAGAGAAATAGTTCGTGAGCCTTTTGTAGTCTTTACCATGGAGACTAACATCTGTCCCTTCATTGTGGTGATCTGATATCATTGTACTTTGAAACTATACAACAATCAAAAACAAAATCCATTTCAGCTGATGTTAAAGTTTAACAGCTGTGCTGATTCTAGATTTTATGAAAATCCGTATCCTTATGAAAATCCGTATCCATAATGGGTGGATTAAGGTGGATTAACCCACCTGAAAAAGTCACTCAAATTAACGGTAAATTATTTGATTATGAAAGATATGATGATGAATAAACTATACATATGTCGAATAAGCGAAAAATTTGCAGTTTGGGGATTAAAAAAAATGAATATCTAAAAAATTCAATTCAGTAAGTCATAACAAAAGCCCCTGCGGGATTCGAACTCCGGACGTACGGATAACAAGCCCGACTCTTTATCCACTCGGCTATGAAGTAAGTTGCATGTTGCCGTCGATAAAATCCTTTAAATAAAACGAAATGTCGTTTCGATCAGAGGTCAGCCATTTTATGATGATGTGTTATTCCACCTTAAACTGAGTCAGTAAACGTAAATTTTCTTAAATTTACGTTCAAAAAATGAGTCCCCCCCCCCCCCCCCCCCCACACTTTTATGGGACCATGTAAAAAATTGAATTGAAAATAAGGAAATAAACAGTGAAATTTAAGTCATAGGTTAACTTGCCCCCCCCCCCCCCCCCCCCCCTCCCCCACGGATTAGGATTTTGGAAAGTAACCTTATTCGTTTTGGGTTTTTTTTTTATGACTCTGCCCCCCCCCCCCCAAACTTTGAAAAACGATGGTACGTGCCTGACTTATACATGTATATTTTCAATGATATCTTTGTTTGATATTACAGGGATTGAATCTACTTCCCCTTCGGCCAAGTGAACTCAAACTCTGACTAGCCCGGCTGTAAAAATTGGTAGCCCGAAATTTAGTAAGAGGAAAAAAGAACATGAAGTTATTTTATTTATAATAAGTAACTCAATCTCTGAATTGCATACACATTACACATTCACTTTATTATATATAACTCATTAAAGAAAATTAACAGTAATACTGTAGACAAAGGCATGTGTCTTTTAATCTATACTGAGCCTGGGGTCGTGTGCAAGTAAGAAATTCTGCAAAGCATCCCCATCCTCTCCATTGTCTTCGTCTACTTCAATTGTGGTTTTCCTTGTCTCTCTCCATTAATTTACCAAATGTGGACTACCCTCTCTGCATTATAATCATCAATTGAAGGGCCCTCTACTGCCACTGTCAAAAGGTGGTTCATCATCTTGATCTCCAGTCAGACTTTATTCTTCTAACACAAGAAAAACCCAGGACTGGGCACTGGGATGACCTTTGAGATCTCTTTTATAACGTAAGGATGGCATTATTACCCCTGAACAGATAGAGAGGCCCTATGCCTGTCTGATAATAAGCCTGCTGCTTAGGTGGGGTTTAGCTTGCGTCCAATCTTGAGGAATCTGGTTTCTCTGGCACTACATGTTCTCAAGGTAATCTTGAAAATATTTAATCAAAACTAAGAAAGAATCATTTCCAAACCCAGCTACATCTCGTCGGTTTTGTGGCCATTCCTTCAAATCAAATATTCTGCTTGCTTGCAAGATATGCCTTGTTGGGCCTGACCGTCGTTTGGGTTATCCAATCTGCCATTTATTCTGTCATTCACAGTGTCAACAGAACAACTAAAAGAAGCTGTGGAGTGTAAATGTGTAATGGCCAACATGTAAGATACTGACCTATTGCCATCAGAGGATCGAACCAACGGTGCTTTTTGGTAGCACATTTAACTTACCTTTTTTCTTGGTGTAACGATACAGTGGTCGATGTGTTTCTCGTGATTTGTTTTGTTTTCTATCCAACTTCATTCAAAGAAAGAAACGTGTTAAGCAATTACTAGTCTTATGAACAAATTCGGGTAAAAGATTTAATGTCAATTTTATGCCAAAATTGCCCCCCCCCCCCCCACCTCATAAACAAGAGAATCAATGGCAAAATAAACCACCTACATGTATGTCAATAAGACATTTGTTAAAATTATTTAAAATTATGTTTTGTTTAATGTTTAATTAATATGGTGTTGAATTATGAAAATGCACCTCTTAATCTAAAACATTGATTACTACATGTATTTAACATGTATTTATTTTTATGTACTTTTTTCTGTAAGAAATCCCATTAATATTTCATTTACAAAAAATCCAACAAGGCTACACTTTGACATCATTTTATTCTCAACAACAAAATAGACACAACAGATGTACAGGATATACACAACCGCAAAATGCCAAGCAAAAAATGTCACTAACTGATACAACTCATCCAACCCTCTAATGGAAAGGGAGTGAAAAACACTCGATAAAAATTACTACAAATAAACGTCCTAAAAACCACAGGATAAATGGATTCCTTATCAAATATATGATGGTAGTGTCTACTTCTATATAGTTATACGGTAAAATAAAATCTCCGGGGGAAATGGCACGAATTAAATAAAATATCGTTAAGTATTGCATTTTGTGTAATACTAGAATTACGACAACCGGACGCTGTTAACATCCGGTGACTAGACAGTGCGTGAGCATCATTAAACCATTGATTTCTTCACCCTCTTCGTAAAGAATACCTTACCCACCTGTTTTGTGTACTGATTTAGTATATTAAATGCAAAACAAATAAAAGACGAATAAATACTAATTTAAAACAAGAACTAAAATAAGCGAGACGTGTCCGACATTTTCTGACTATAATAAAAATCTTTGCCTTAAAGCAATAAACATTCAAAAAAATACATGTATTTACATTTCAAAAGATCTTTCTTTATAAAAGATCCAGATCTGTAATACGACTATTAGAAGGCAGTGGTACAGACTGAGCTCTGTATTAGTAAACACAATGCATGTAAAACAACAAATTAAAAACTCGAAGACTTAGAATAAATTACAATACAACATGACGTCATTTTTAAAGAAAAACTAAATGCCAAGCATTGATCAAAATGGCGACTTCCTGAACATTCCCTATTTGCAGGGTTAAAAAATAATTATTAACGTGGACCCTTGTTAATCTTTGATTTGCAATAGAACGACCCAACATTATTGGGAGCATTACACCGGCCTAGGCGAGAGAGCCTGCACTTTCCCTTTTTGAAGCACCGCGCCATTTTCCTCTCTCAAAACGGCGGGCCACACAAGATAGTCTACCACATCCCCTTCAGTGGTGTAAAAGTTATACTTTTCCCGATCCACGGGTGTTCCGTGCCGAACTTTGAACTGCAGGTACATGGGTGGGTCCTGGACCACCATCTCCCAGCTAATGGCAAGACATCTGGTGATATAGGGGGCAATGTCCTTTACTTCCTTCATGTGGAAGCTTCTAAGGTGGCGGGACTTCTGGAAGTCCAAGACACTCAGGAAATCCTGGAAATCAAATGCATTCAATCAGAATTCGAGGTTATGCTGATAATCAAAGTGAAACGGTTTCTTTAATATTTTTAATACAGCTGCAAAATGGGTAATCGTGTACTGATTGTATGCTGTATTCAGCCTTTAAGTAATCAAGACAAGTTTTAAAATAATGAAGTCGGTTCTGCTGTTGATAGACTAAAACTGAGTTAAAGACATGTAAACCTAGAGATCTTACATCGTATAAGCTATCAAGAAAGTCCCTGGATGGATCCTTGCGGAACTGTACAATCTGATGACGTAGACTTGGCGGAATATTCTCGGGCGTCGACTGTTTCTGTATAATAATATTCTTATATATATTCTAAAACAAGATTTCATAAAATAGTTCAAATCACAACAGCAATAACAAAAAAAAACAACAACACAATAAGAAAGAAGAAATCGATTCGAAAAGATTGAAGAGACGATAATGGAGGCAGTAATACTTACAGATGACGGCGATCGTCTGCTGATGCTGTTACGTCCGTGAGCGACGGAGGGGTTCGTCAGTAGAGAGTACACGGAGTCCAACTGTTGCCTGGCCGTCCGTCGGCAGTGAAGGTACGCCTCCTGAAACAATAGAGGTTACAATGTTGTTTTACGCTGTCTTGAAATGTTTGGAAAATTCTCCGATATTTCTAGAAACTTGACATTTTATGTTTTGGCGTGTGAAGATTACCGTGCAGAAGTCCATCAGTATCTGTAGCGATTTCTTTTCCTCCCTTTTAAATACTGTTGTGAGCTTTTCAAATGCTTCCCGCCACATACCTCCGTAAAGTTCTACAGCAAACCGTTCTGATATTTTTCGCATGCGGTCCATGTCGTCTGCTAGAGGCGCAGCTGGTGAAGCTGCGCCATTCATTTTGGCGGGGCTTTTCTTTTCTTGTTCGTGTAATCTGTGATTAAAAAACGGAACATTTAAAAAAAAATCTTTTCGGTTATTATTTCATACAAGGAAATATCTTACTTTACAATAAATAATGAATAGCGGATTGTTCACGGGTGCTTTGTACAGGTTGCCTACATTATCTAAAATCGCGTACCGTTTCATGAGTTCCTCGTTCAGTTTTTTAGCTTCTCTCATTTTCTTCTCGGCCTTGTTGCACGCGTCTTCCTTTTCTTTGACAAGTGACGCCATTGTTTGTAGCTTTATTCCTTGAACTTTGATCTCTTCGTTCAGCGTCGAGTGCTTTCTGAGGGAGATCTCCAATTCTGCTTCTTTCTCGCCGTGAGCTATCGACAACTCGTCCATCTTTCTTTTCAGGTTTTCCACCTCCGTCATTAGAACTGACAGCTGTGACGACATCAGTGCTTTCTCGTTCTCCACACGGAGCAAATTCGATTTCTTCCCCTCCAGCTCCACTTCCAATTTCTTTATTTTAGCCATCAAAGCAGTGTTTTCTTTTTTCATATCCTCTAAAGCAGCAAATTTCTCGCCATTCAAATCTTCCAGATTGTCTTTATCCACCTCCAAACGAATAATACGAAGTTCCAGCTCATCCAGATGGTGCCTTAGTGATGTTACGTCTTTACTGACCATTTTCTGGGATTCTCCTAAGGTCTCCACGCGCGGTACTATATCGTCCGGTGTTTTCTGTTTCTCTTTTGTTAATTCGATAGAATCAAGTCTCGGGGCAAGTTTGCAACACAGCTGGCTTAACTCCTCGAACGATGCCAAAATATTTTCTCTTTCTTTGAGAGCAAGTCCTAACCTTTCATGTACTTCTTCATTCATCCTATCTTCCTCTCTGACCACTTTTTTCTTTAACTCTGCATACTCAGAGGCCGTTTTCTTCTCCCGCGCCTGTATTTGTTGGTTTAAGTCTTCCAGACTTTTAACTTTCTCTTCCAGTTCTAATTTTTCTGTCTGTGCTTTCTTAAGTTTGTCATTCTCGGACGCTTTTTCTCTCAGTTTGATATTCTCTGTTCTTAGTTGTGCGATCTCTGATCGTAGCTTTTCCATCTGACTCTCTAGTGCATCACTTTCTGTACCTTTCTTTTCCGCCGCGATGGTGGCGGATTTTTTCTCCGACTGTGAGCGGGTGGGTTTTGGGGGAACTTGTTCAGGGGTTGTTTGTTCATACTGTTTAGCTTGCTGTGGACTCGGGCTAACTTCATTTTCTTTCACTTCTGTCGTGTTTTCGTCAGATGTACTATTTTTCTCCCTTCTCTTCTGCAGTTTGGTTTCCAGCTCCTTAATCAAAGGACTGCTTGTCTCCTCTGGCGGTGGCACTTCCGCTTCCTCTTTGTGTACGTCCCCATTTTGCTAAGTTCAAAATAATTTTTCATTATGACGTGCTTATCAATTTGTTTGGGTTAATATACAACATTAATCATCGGATATAGATGTAAGTTAAACTGAAACGTGACAGAATAATCGCAAGTTACAAACTCATTACAAGAGTTATGTTTACTATTGTGATCATAAATCTGAATTTCCTGTATCAATGCATGATCAAACACTCAATCGAAATCTTGATATCTTACCAAGAACGACAACCCCCCCCCCCCCTGCCTTCCTCACTACATTCTTAATATTTTCAATATACGCATCTATTGCTATCAGTAATTAAGTAATTACCTGTGCTTTATCTGGGATACTTTCCTCTACCGGTGGTTTTCGTTCGTCCTCAATGGGAGCCGGGATCTGTTCTCTGTGTTTTGCATCTTTCTGTTTTGGGAGAAAACAAGGTTTTAGTGAATTAATAACCGGTCCCTTTTTAAGGTCACGGTCACTGCGCGTAATGCGGCTGTTAAATGCCCGTTTTTATCTAATTCGTACAGCAATTATACACCGGGTTTGGGCATATTTAATACAGCTAGTGACCGGTAAACATAATCTGGATTAATCCATTGCAGCAGCGAGTTACCAGAACGTTTAAATGCGACTCCCTTGCAAATTGTTTCGCTACCGTATTTATTCCACTTATCTAGTAAAAATATCAGCATTAATCGCGTGCTATCATTTTCTCCCAATTAACACTTTATAAAAAAAATCAATATTTTGTCTTCAATTAGAAAAATTGAAATTTTAGAATTGAAAAAAAAAATTAGGACAATTTTTAAGGTTGTGTTGGCAGATCGTCGATATTTTGCTGTTTTGACTCATATATATATTTACAACACGTGTAGGTTGGCATGCATTATTTACTCTTATTACCCGGCACATGGTCAAGGAAGATGTCCCAGTCACAGTCAGCTGATGTCGTTACATAGTCGTTAGCCGAAGTAAATGTTTTGCGAAAAAACATTAAATTGTACATGTTTTGGATATCGGTGATGTTCATATAATTGCTGGCTGTAGTATTGACAACAAGATACACATCTTACGCATCATCATACACAAACATAAACTTGTTAATTACACAAAGAAAAATCGATGCTTAAGAGCTTAAGCTTAATACATATCATTTCTGTAGTTGAAATCAGGATGACACAAATAAAGAACTAGGGGCGATGTCTCACCTTCCTGTCCTTTGGCTCTTTGTTTCCTCTCCTCACTTTGCTTTTCTTCCCAAAGCATGAAAACAGGCTCGACATGGCTGCCCAAACTCTGGCTTTCCCAGATCCACTTAAAAGGATATTAAGGTGATCAGATCTCTCCCCGCCACAGATCCGGGCGTGAATCTTATCTCTGGTGGGCAATGATCAAACATAAACAATCATCCGATTATCGGTCAAAATCACCACATGATATCACTGTCTGTATAACTGCATTCACAATCTCTGTTTATTCATAGCAAATAATGAATTATGCACAACGGGGAGAAGTTATTATTTTACTCTGTTTACGCTAATATTGGAAAATCGAGCTGTGCGCTAGCAGATTTGCTGGATTTGAAGATTTCTGAAATTCCCCTCTCTGTGTCGAGTAACTTTCAGTGTTGTAGTAAACCATTGATCTCAGATTTATAAGTAAATGCTTTCCGCTGTTGAGTAGTATATCCCCGTGATTTGACACATGGCCTCTACATGTAATTACGAGCTGATTATGTACACATGTCAAATCCAGCCATTACACAGCCTGTTAACTAATCGCCGTGCCATACTGTGCAAACACTGAAGAAATACTCATCAGTGCTAATTATGATTAGTGAAGAGTGAGATTTTTTTTTAAAACGTAAATTATCCACATACCAATTAATTTGAACACTCAAGTAAAATCAATGTGGACAACATGCACTTTTTGAATTTATTAATACTGTAACAGTTCTTGTGACAGAACTTAAAAAAACAAAACCGTTTAAGTCAATTAGTAATAAGTATGTGCATTACATAGTGTTAAGATGTGTATTATTGTTGGGGGATGGAAGGGGGGGGGGGGGGGTACGCAAAAGGGAAGAAATTTGTTTACCGTGGTGAAGCCGTACAGACTCAGATGTTAAATTTTTTTTAAAAATTATTATATCACGAAAGGTATAGATCATTTAAATGCCACGGTACATGAAAACAGAATTGCATTGCTGGATTGAAATTAGATATGATACAAGATAAGATTCCTTAAAAGTCAACAGACAGGCCCAATGACCTTTAACAAAGTATAGTTTAAAAATCGTTTTCTTTATATTTTGCACGTCATCAATTTTAAATGATTGAATACATCTCTCTCTCTCTCTCTCTCTCTCTCTCTCTCTCTCTCTCTCTCTCTCTCTCTCTTAAATATAGTACATGCTCTGAGTACACCACCCCCCCCGGGAAATGTTATATCATTGTTAAAATCTTTTATAATAAAAAGAAATTTGTTTATTTCCAGTTTATGGTATTCGGGTCGGATCGGATATACAGCGGCAATTCTACTGAAGTCAGAATAATTTATTTCAACTTCATCAATTTATTTTTCTTATGTTCATATTCGGTCTTTTGTGGTTATAACTTACGAGATAAAGTTTTTGTCGTTCTCGTGAGTAATGCGGTTACAGGTGATGAAAATTTCTCAAACAGCTAGGCTTATTGAAAAGAAAAAAAGCCACATGATTGTACATAAAAAAAAAACCAGATCAATAAATTCCCTTTGGGAATTCATCAAAATGTTAAAGCATGGATGAATATACTACAAACTAGTTTATATACGTCCCCTGGACTGTGTTTTACAAAAGAACTTACGACCAAATTTAAAATGCTCACTATTTTCGATATACTATATATACCAATTAAATGTTTGAACAAATATCAACAAAACATGCTTATTATATTGAAATGAAAAGGTTTTGTATAATTTTTAGTCAGTGAACTCCATTACACTTGACTATAAAGATTTATTTTTGAAAAACTTCATTGTAACAGTTATCAAATTTTCCGGATTGTTACGGCTTGTCCGTTTGGTTCTTTGTATTAGAAATATAACAATATGGCGTCGATTGGTCGAAGTTGAGGTTGATCAAGTGAAAAGAGCCAGATTCTCATTAATTTAAAGTGTAATGCATTTCATTACAATGCAAAATTATTCTTTTTAGATATATGCATCTTTTTTAACAACGGTTTTATTTATTTATTGTGTTTATATCTTTTGTGGCAGTTACATTTCAGAATGAGAATGAAAAACATACCAAAGAATAAATCAGAAATTCAATCCACATAACTTGAAACTTATCTATTTATTCTCTACCCATTTTGTGATTTTAACTTAATTTTGTATATCTGGGATGTAACAGAGCTAACCTGCTTACATCAACTTTATGAAGATGTATTTCGTACTTTAATCTTGTAGGTTGGAACTGTTGGTGCTGAATACTGTCATGTAGATGGACAAATGTCAACAGATAATGACTGAGATCTTTCTATGAAATAAGCTTCCTTAGATTTGGAGGCACAACTTCTCCAAGATGGATAGTGAAGATGAACACGACCCCTCGGACAGTCAAGGAACAATGTCTTCCATGACAGGATTCCTTTTTGGTAACATTGATGAGAAAGGTGACCTGACGGAGGATTTTCTAGATGAGGTAAGCTATGTCCATTGAGTAGGTATTTAGAACTAAATAAATTTGTATAAGACTAAAATACAATTACAGTACACTTGACTGATAGCTTCTGAATTATGATCGGTCCATCATAGGCTGGTGTTTAAAACATCTGAATAAATGTTTTGTTGAAAGTTGTATTTTTCATTAAAGGAATCAAAAAGACATTTGGGCTCCCTTAGTTCTCTTGGTGGTATTGGAGTAATGGTCAAAGAGATTACGGAGGATGAAGAAAATGACAGACAAGATGATGAAGACAGTATGTCAGGTAAGTCCTCAGATATTCACAACATACTGTCACTGTATCTCTGTGACTGTACACTATTGATGACTTATGACATACTGAAAATATGCACACATTTTAAGTTTCCTTTTTATAAATTTTTTTTGATAGAGGACTTTTCTGCCAAGTCTCCAACTGCAGTTGATTATTCTGACATAACAGAAGCAGTGGATGAGGAAACAGAGAGGGTGAAGGAAGCCATGCACGGTCTCATTGTGCCTGCAAATGGTAACTGCCAGCTATCAGTCAATTACATAATGAATCTGCCAAAATCAGAACTGCTGTCAGGTGGGAGGAGATAAATTACATGAAAATTGACTCTTCATTTAAGACCAAACAGCTAGTTTAAATAAATGAAATATTATGTAATTTTTTTTAAATTAAGAACAAAGATTTTGGCTGACATACATGTGTATGGCAGTCAAAATCTTTGACACCTGATGATGTAAAGCTCTTCAATGGTCAATCTGTAGACTAGAAGAATAGAGTAGAGCATGATTGTTGAATCACTTGTGTGTAATGTGGCTGTATAACAAGCTTTGTATGAGCTATGTCTATGTATACAGCAGGTACAGAAGATGATGACTATGATGATGATGATGAGAAAGACCTCAAACTAATGCCACCTCCATCATTTGTACCAAAGGGAATTAAATTAGGTGATGGTAAAATGGAGAAATCCTCACCCCAGAGCAGTCCTGATAAAACCAAGGCTAACACCCCCTTGGCTGCCATGTTACCCCCAGAGCTGAGTAACATTGATGTGGCCGCCCTGTTTCCAGAATTCAGACATGGACAGGTGAGTGGAAAAAATAACATTGATCATGTCATTAGTGAGCTTTATTTCTATCCAACTAAAAATTCTTTTTTTTCAATTAATTTTATTCTATGAATTTAAAATTATTTTTGAAATGTCTTCTTTTCACAAATATATTTTTGATGTAACAAAGGTAGATATTTTTTGAGTGGAAAAAAATTCAACTCTATTTTTTTTTTATAGGTATTAAGGTTTTCCAGATTGTTTAAACCTCAATATGTACACCACCTGTACAAAAGAAAGAAGAAAAAGAAACCATCTGATGAGGACAAAGATGGACAAAAGGAGGCATTGGAAGAAGGTGTGGCATAAACTAAATATTTGTCATGAACTTGAAGTGACTTAGAACATGCAAAAGTTTAATGCTGGTTTTTTTTTTTGTTATTAATTGTGTTTTAGAGAAAAGAGCTAAGCAAGAGGAGCATCACCTTTCACTGACTCCATTAGAAAGAGTCATTGCAGAGGCAGATAACTACAAGAAATCACAAGAAACGTCCTTGGAGGAGGAGAGTTCTACAGAGGAGCCAATGAGCAGTGAAGATGAAGGAGAGTGGGAGGAGCCAATCAAACTCAACTTTGGAAGATTGCCAAAACCAGAGGAATGTCTGCCAGATGATGAGGTTATTATTCCTTGGATTTATAAAAATATTTTTTCTCTCTGACGGATGGCGAAGTTAAAAAACTGAAATAATTAGTGATGAGCCAACAATGTTCTTTTAGTGTTTCCTTATTTTTCAAGAATTAGGTGTGTTTCTGAATGAGTAGAAGTTTTAAAATAAGATCTCCAAACATTGTACACATATTTCATTGACATACAACTGTAAAATAGTTTTAAATTTTAGATTTGAATTTAGAATACCGGTAGTTTAAACAATATTATCTTTAACTGGAACTTTATGAGGACTTAGATTTTACCAGATGTTAAGACCATTAATTGAATGCTTGATGTGTGATAGATATTTGATTGTTTGATGCTGTAGGAGGTGCTTCTGAAGCCGCTAGAGCGTAAATCAGTGACCGGAACTGCCTCCAAGGGTAAGGAAGAGAGTGGGGGCATGAAGATAGCACCATGGCGGTACGGCCCTGCCCAGTATTGGTACGATCTTCTGGGAGTTGACGAATCAGGGGAAAACTTTGACTATGGATTCAAGATGAAACAGGTTAGTTATAGATTTTCTGTATTTTTTTTTTATTGATGGATTATAGGTGTATATACCTGATTGTACAAGTATTTTCATTTGCACATATTCTGTAACAGAAAGAGGAGATAGAAACGGACAGAAAGGAACTGGAGAATATAAAGGTTAACCCCGAGACCTTTCTTATGGTCACTCAGCTGAATTGGGAGGATGATATTATCTGGAATGGAGAGGATGTGAAGCAGAAAATCCTACAGTCCCAGAAACAGAAGGCCTTGGCTGCAGGCTGGATCCCAAGTACTCAGTATAGGACTGCTACAATGTTCACCCAGCAAGGTAAAACAAGGAGTTAATACATTAAACAGTGTAACCTTTGAATTCTTAACAATTATAGTAGTTGATGAAATTTACTCGCAAGTATGAGTCTGCTTAAATCTGAATATCAGATTCCACCATAAATCACCTTTGATTCACAAAAACTAAAATACAGGTGGTAAAGAAATCTGAAAAATAAAAACACAATGGATATTTTTGAACCCTAACGTTTTATGTTATGAGATGCAGGGCTCACACTGGCTCAAAATTTTGTTTCGCAACCTTTCATGTAATAAATCAATTTTTTCTATCATAGTGTTTATCACCATACTAGAATACTACTTCTAGATCCTACATGTACATATTATATGCATACCCAAAATTACCATTTTATTATTAAATTATGATAATAAAATAATAAATATTTATAGAAATGTAATTATAATTATAGATCTATGTGGTTGTGAATATTGACATCTTGTGACAAGTATAAAGCTTTTTAGATCTTTTTAGAAAATTAATATTATACAGATTTTATCTTTAATTTGTTTTCCTATGATTAAATTTATTTTAAAAAATGAGCAAGAGTAGAGGTCAAATTTGCTGTATTGTAATATTATTAAATCCAAAAACATGATTGTTATTGCATCTACTTGGCTTGTTGATTGGCGTATGAACATCAAATCTAAGTAGATATATATATGTAGTTTATGTTAATTTTGGGAACAGAGGAAATTCTGGCTGAAGATGGCTAAAGGTATTAAATGTAAAGATTGTGATTTACAGTCAAGATTATCATTCCAAATCATACTTCTTTTGTTTCAAATAATTAGTAATTGAACTGTGACATTTTAGCTAAATTTAAATGTAAGAATTCCAAGTTTGCTACATAATTCTATTTATAGACTACCCTTACGATATCAGAATTTTAAGTCTTAACACCTTGTCAAAAAAAAAACTAACAGAACAATTCAAATTAAGTAATTTTGTTAAACCATATATCATATCTTAAACCAGTTACACTTTTTCAAAATATTTATTTTATTTTATGCAGTGTTTTGTTTTCCCAGAGACATAAATGTTATTTATGTCTCTGGTTGTCCGTATCCTCATTCTTTGTGAAATGACGATCACATTATAAGCTCAGTTGATGAAAGCATTAGATATGTTCGTGGTTAATTACAAATCCATTTAGCTGTAATAAGGTGTGAAAAATCACCTATCATTTTTTAAAGACAGTTGTGTATACCCCGCTTAAAGGGGTCACGGTCCAGTAGTCCGACGGTCCAGTAGTTCGAAGGTTCATTAGTCCGAAGGTTCATTCGACCGAAGGCCCACTAGACCGAAGGTTCATTAGTCCAAAGACCCACTAGTCCGAAGGTAGTTTGAATGTATCACATGAAATTAGTTTAAGAAATCTTTTCGGAATTAATTCCATCCAGCAAATTTTTATGTAAGAATTCGTCAAAAGCATTAAATGCAAAAAGTACCTAAAATTATTCGCATTTAACCAGTTAATATTAAATGAATTTGGATTTTAATACCAACAATTTACATGTGTGCTTTGGATTTAATTTACTGCAAACAAAGTACGTGTATACAAGTTCCATTTCTCCAAGAGTCTCAAAGTACATGTTAACCCTCCTTTAAAATATGTATTTTCTAATTTAAGATAAATAAACTCCCACGCTACTTCTAGAATACAATGTATATTTCCCCCTTCAAAATATTTGTACATATTGCAATCACTTTCTTTAAATTTTATTTATTTTTCTACTTGAGTTTATGAAGATACCTTAGGATTCGTTTTGTTTCAATGTTATTTATTGTATTATCAGAAAAAAGTTATTATGCATACAGGGTTACAAAAATAATATAATTACATATCTCTATAAAGAGATAACAATTCATATTATAGTACTCTTTTTTCATTGTATTTTTTGTTCGAAACCTCCAAGAACTTGTTAAGGTGAAAAATGATTAATCAAAACTAACCCGTTTAGTTATTTCGACCTTCATAACATTTACTACATCGAGTTTCGGACTAATGGACCTTCGGACTAGTGGGTTTCGGACTAATTAACTTTCGAACTTCTGGGCCTTCGGACTATTGAATCTTCGGACTACTGGGCAGACCCCCTTAAAGGTGGCTTCCATTGTTTAACTATGTCATTGTCTTAAGTCAGTCAAGCGTAAAGTCCAGCTACAGATTGTCGCTTGGAAGAGATTATGCAATCAAAACAAAAGGCTAGGTGATTTTCAGTGAAATCTGAGTGTCACATTTTACAAAAAACTGTCGCATTTAATTCTGAAAAATCGCAAAAAGCGACAAATGCGATGGGCAGCATGAGCCCTGAGATGTTAATGCTGGTAATATCAGCGATTTGATTAATCAGAGATTACTCATTATTTCATGTTATTTCACTAGTTCATACTCCAGTCTCTGGAATGTCTCCCAAAATGGTTCCAAACTTTATGACTCCTGGTTTCTCCAAAACTCTCCCAGGAATTTCCCCTGTGTACAAGCCTGGACAGAGTCAGTCAGGTGAGATATTGAGGTGGGAAGGGATGGGGTTCATAGCTCAGACTACCTGTCTCATACAGAACTATGTGCAATACAGGAATAGTCACATTATATGATAAGAATAGTAAGTGAATATGTTTGTGTTGAAGGCTCAGACAGTCAGGACCAGAGTAAGGAAAAAGAAACCTGGTACTCTATATTCCCCATTGAGAATCAAGACCTTCTGTACAAGCGATGGGAAGATGACATCATCTGGGATGCTGAGGTAATTATACTGGCATGAAATAATTTTGTAACTACAGAGGCAATACATGTATATATGTAATACAAGTTTTTCAAAAGTCTTCCATGACAAATTTCACAAAAATCATGAGAGTTTATCCGTAATTTTTATTGTGCAGAATATGGAGAAAATTCCCTCTCCCCCAGTGTTGACTCTTGACCCCAATGATGACAACATTATTCTGGAAATTCCTGAGGATAAAGATCCAAACGAAAAAACGACAGAACCAGTCAAAAAAGAGAAGGTAATTGATTTGCATTCTCAGAAAATGTGAAGTATTTATTTCAGTATAATAATCATTGATGCAGGGTTTTAGGAAAGTCTGTACCGGTAAAAACTATTATGTCGTAGTTGTTAATGATTCCATTTAAAACATACTTGTTCTTGTGTTTTAAATGACTACAAAATAAATATTTTTAGGCAGAGGTAAAGAAATCCAAACTGCTTCTTGGAAAGGCTGGCATCATCAAAGATGATGGTGAAGAAGAAGAGGTACAGTATAGTAGTCATTTATTTATGGTTTAATTTATACATACTGGTATTTACATTACACATACATGAACTTTGTTTAGAAGAAGATAAGATTCCTTTCACTATTACATTATTTCTAACACTTATTCTACAGGACCAAGGCCCCAACATGCAGAGTAAAGATCCATTCAACCTGTCCAATGACGAGTTCTACAACCCCAAGTTAATGGAAGGTGCTGTCAAAGGAGGGATAGGAACTAGTCTCATTCAGGTATGGCAACCAGTGTAAGAGGAAGAACCAGATTAGTCATTAATTTAGTAAAGGCTGTACATGTACATGTACCTTGTGCTTGTTTGAAGTTTATCATCTCTCTCTGTTTACAGCTGAGTAATCCTCCATTGCGTACTGCATTCACTGAGTTTCTCTATGTACCGAGTTTCTGTGTGTTATTTTTAGCATTCCACCCCAGCCCTGGAGCTGAGGCAGCCCTTCTTCCCCACACACATGGGCCCCATGAAGCTGAGGAGCTTCCACCGCCCTCAACTCAAGAAGTATTCTCACGGTCCCATGTCTACGTTCAGTCCTCATCATGTCCTTCCTCTCCTTAAACAGATCAAGAGGAAAGCCAGGGTAAATAGAATCATTGAAGGTGTTACTTACACAGGTCAAGATGTATTAATCTTTAAATATGTAGGTTTAATTATTCTTTACTCATGTACAGTATACAAAAGATACTGTACATAACCATCTATTATGGTTGACAATTTTTATAGATATATAGTACAAATCTTTACACCTGCAACAAAATTGCCACATGTAAAATAAAAAGATTAAAATTTACCCGTTATTTTAAATATTTACATGGGAGCATGTATTTATCAACATCCAGATATAAAAAATCTAATTATATAAACAGTTGAGGGAGCAGGAGAGGCTGGCCTTTGGAGGGGGTGACATCTTCTTTATGAGGACACCCCAGGACCTGTCAGGGATGGATGGAGAACTCATCATGGCCGAGTACTCGGAGGAGTATCCTCCCCTGTTGATGCAAGTTGGCATGGCAACAAAGATAAAGAATTATTACAAAAGAGTAAGTCAACTATCTCGCAATGATTTTTTTATTGGTAGAAGAAAACGGGGAAAGGCCAAGAATTTATATTACCTGGTATATACCTGATTAAGTTTGAAAGCATGATTGAATGATATCAGATATAGCTTTTTCTTGCCATATAAATTTAAAGATTAAGTATGTTTATGCATCAATGGTTATTTTCTTCTGTGATAAAGAAACCAGGAAAGGATTCCCAGCCTCCTGCCTACAAGTATGGGGAGCTGTCCTACGCCCACACCTCTCCGTTCCTGGGAACCCTTGTGCCTGGAAACTCCATCCAGGCGTTTGAGAACAACATGTTTAGAGCTCCCATTTATGAACACAAAGTTCCAGATACTGATTTCCTTATCATCAGAAATAGACAAAAGTAAGTTCAATTACAATAGTTGAGAGAAAGTTGAAAATGAAAAAAATTATAAGATAAGCAAATATTAAATCACATTTAGTGCTGTAGATTGTTTGTTATTCAAAGAACTTGTTTGTTTTCAGTTTCTTTATAAGGGAAGTAAACACTATCTACACAGTGGGTCAGGAGTGCCCGATGTTTGAAGTACCCGGACCAAACTCCAAACGGGCCAACAATTTCATCCGTGACTTTCTACAGGTATTATACAGCAATGTAATGTACAATGTACTACCATATTTTCTGGAATGTAGGTCAATACTTTTTTCCCCTGACGCCTGCCCCTTGACCTATATTGTGCTTCGACCTGTTTAAGTTTTTTTTTTTGGGGGGGGGGGGAGGGGGGATACATTTTTTCATGTAAAATGCTAAAAAATTCTCAATTAGCAGTATACATTGCGATATTTTCGCCCTATATACCAATATAAACTCTTTTTTATTTTTTCACCAAAAACGGCTAGTTCGACCTATATACAACATCGGCCTATATTCCCGAAAATACGGTAGTTAAAATATTCTCTATATATTTACTGTCCCAGTGAAAGCTATTATCTACCTGTGTGAGTTTGGTTTTATAGGTCTTTATATACCGACTATTCTGGAAGAGCAAAGACAATCCAAGGAGAATCAAAATGGATGACATTAAGAAAGCTTTCCCTAACCACTCAGAGAGCAGTATCAGGAAGAGGCTGAAGCTGTGTGCAGATTTTAAGAGAACAGGTCGGTTAATTTAAAAAGAACAGCTTGAGACTTACTTGTATCTGTAGCTAAACTCAAAAAATTGTTAAAAAAATTGGTGATTTCATCGTAATCAACAGGGATGGACTCTAACTGGTGGGTCGTGAAGCCAGACTTCCGTCTGCCGACAGAGGAGGAAATGAGAGCAATGGTGTCCCCTGAGCAGTGCTGTGGGTACTTCAGTATGCTGGCCGCGGAACAGAGGCTCAAGGTCAGGGTCAGAGTGAATTGTAGTGGAAGGCTGTATCAAAAAGATGAAAACATTATATTGATTAGTTGCTGTTTGTTTGTAGGACGCTGGTTATGGGGAGAAGTCATTATTTGCTCCTGAAGATGATAATGAGGAGGATACACAGTCCAAGATAGAAGATGAGGTAAACAAGAAAATCCATAAGGTTGGCATATTAATATCAGCAATTAAAGCATTCAACTTTAACTATTAAAATGCAAAAACTTGTAGGTGAAAACTGCCCCTTGGAACACCACTAGAGCCTACATCAGTGCCGTGAAAGGGAAGTGTTTACTGGACCTGAATGGTCCGGCAGATCCCACTGGCTGTGGGGAGGGGTTCTCCTATGTAAAGGTCCCTAATAAACCACAGCCTAAAGAGGAGGGTAAGGAACAGACCCCACAGAAAAAGACTGTGACAGGCACAGATGCTGATCTAAGGAAACTTAGTCTGAAGGACGCTAAGCAGCTGCTCAGAAAGTTCCAAGTGCCAGACTCAGAGGTGAGTGCAGGATCGGCAGCCATAATACATACTCAAGTCTGAGAATATTCTCAAGTTGTTTTATGGTGGGGATTTTATGAATATTCTTGGCTGATTAATTCTCTAGAGTTGAGTTGAGAATTGTTTTGAGAATTCTCAAAGTTTTAGAGCAGCTAGCCCCACAATCACCACTTAATTTACTCAACACAGTTCAAAATTCAAGACCTTAAAAAATGTGCCAAAATTAGAGGTAATACCTTCAGTTTGAGGCTGGGAATTGCGTTGAGGAAATTATTTGAGGGTAAGACCAGACTCAGATATTATAAAATGTAGCATTTCTCTCTTTATTGAGAAATATACATTGTTTTATTATAAAACTGATAATTTCTCAATTTGACATTGTGTGTTCCACAGATTAAGAAGCTGTCTAGATGGGAGGTTATTGATGTGGTCAGAACTATGTCAACAGAGCAAGCCAAGGCCGGTCAGGAGGGGAAAGGTAAGGAAGGATCATGTTATGGACATTTCTAGGACAGATTTCATTGAAGAGATAGGAAATTAAGAAAGTACTTTTCATATACAGCTGGAATGAGTAAGTTTGCAAGAGGAAACAGATTCTCAGTAGCAGAACATCAAGAAAGGTATAGAGAAGAATGCCAGAGAATATTTGATCTCCAGAACAGGTAAAGACATATTTCATGTCTTTTGTAAGTGTAAGGTAATAACTTGCTTCTCATATATCGTGTATTATACGCAGGTGTGTTTTAGAAGGAATGATATCTCATCTGTTATTGTTAAAGAATTTATCATACAGTTCCTGGAAGGAATATTACCGATCACTTCTGAAAAAGATAACGTCTTAATTTTAAATTCTGTAGAGTCCTTGCATCAGAGGAAGTGTTGTCCACAGATGAAGGGTCCAGCTCAGACAACGACTCTGACTTTGAGGAAATGGGGAAAAATCTAGAGAGCATGCTGTCCAATAAGAAGACCAGCTCACAGGTGAGAGTTTCATTAATGGTACATGTAGATCTCAAGAATAGTTGTGCAGAGAGTACAGAGTTTCTGCATGTAATCACATATAGATATACAGTAAGAGTATGATTATATCATGTTGATGTTTTGTACACAGTTGTCCCACGAGAAAGAGGAGGCAGAGAGGAGAGAGCTCCAGAAGATGTTGATGGGCAGCGACGACGGGAAGGACAAGGGAGATAAATCCAGCAAGTCCAAGTCCAAGGAGGACGACTCCGGACCAGCAGTATGAAACGTCTTAGAATTGTTGCACCAGATATTTGATAGCTGACTTAAAGTATTAAAGTTATAAAATGTGACCAGGCCTGTAAGGTTTAAGGCGGTATTTGTGTGTTTGTAGGTTGGAAGAAAACTTAAGATCACCAGAACATTTAAGGATGACAATGGGTCGACGTACACAAGAACAGAGTGGGTGGTGAAGCCAGCGGTCATTGATACCTACGTCAGAATCAGGGAGAAGAAGGACCTCTCCTTCATGTTAGTAGCCGTTCTGTAAACGTGTGGTGGTGTCAAGAGGGTGGAAAAACCACTTCTGCTTGCTCTGTTAGTTTGGCAATACTTTATCTATTTTGTATTTGTAGAAAATCTTTTGCATTGATTGATGAGCAGCTGAAGGAAGAAATGAGAAGAGAGAAGAGAAGGTTAGTGAAGGAATATTGAGTTGGTTTTGCAAAACTACTATCATTGTAGATAAAGATCAGTGGATTCGTTTACGCTTCATTTAGGTTATATGGTAATTTGTAATAACTGTATGTTACTGTTATACATTAAGTTACTTTTGTACAAAGTTGCATGTTGTTGTATCAGGTTACAAGAGAGGCTGAGAAGAATCAAGAGGAATGAAGAGAAAGCCCAGCTGGCCCCACCCCCAACCAAAAAGAAGAAAAAGCAGGAAACTCCATTCAATAGCAAGGTAGGATAGGACTCGGAAATTAGTCTTTTACTGTCTTACACACTTGTGAATCATTCTGATTTTAAGAAATGGCATTTAATAAATCTATAAATCAATTTTAAGAGTAAGTTATTTAAACTATGGGCTTTATGAAACTGGTTTCAGATATAATAGTGCTGATAAGGCAGAGAATGGAGCAAGCAAATGGATTCTATTGTACCTTTTCCTTAGTGGAGTCTCTTTAACTACTACCATTATATTAAGTTATATACACTATGGGCTTAATTTAACTTGCATGAAATATTTTTTGTGACAGTTGAAGTGTGGTGCCTGTGGACAGATCGGTCACATGAGGACAAACAAGGAGTGTCCTATGTACAACAAGTCGGGCCCTGCCGCCGCGCCCGTACAGGTCGCCATGACAGAAGAACAAGAGGAGGAAGAAGAGAAGAGTCTCCTCCAAAATGATGACCTCATCAAGGTCGAGGGCACCCGCGTCATGTTCTCAAAGAACCTTGTTGAACAGTGAGTCATGTGTCCTGTATTACTTCATATTGGAGATTCATATTTCAGTATATGTACAATTCTCATATAACCATTATCTGTTTAACTTGATACATACCTGAGGGTTTTAAATGCTGCATATTTGCAAAGGTTGGGTCTTGTAGTGAAAAATTGAATTTTCATTATTTCCACAATTATCTTCTTTAGTTTGAATTCTGAAAGTCTGTCAAAATAATCTAACTCCTTTTTCAATAAAGTTTGCCAAAATTTTACCAACACCATAATGTATATTTATGTATAGATATCTCAACCATAATTTTTTCTGACATCCTTTCAAGTGCTGAACAAGTGAAGAGGAAATCACTGGTACTTAAGTTCCCAAAACAAGTCACCAAAGCTGAAAAGAAGAAGAGATTCGGATCAGTTATTCACTGTGATTATCTAAAGGTGAGATGAATTGTTTCATTTTGAAGATTAAATGGTTGCTCCTCTGAAATACTGCATCCCCTGTTTTAAAACAACATTAATAGTAACTAATTATAAAAATTAACTGTTTTAATGAGAGATTTATAATTTTATTGAATCTTAGAAACCCAAGCAAACATCAAACAGAAGGAGAACAGACCCCGTTGTTACGCTGTCCAGCATATTTGAGAACATCCTGAATGAGATGAGAGATCTACCCAATGTAAGTTTATAATAGGTCTGCAAAGAATGAGATATCTACCCTATGTACACTGTAAGTACATGTAAAACAGGTCAGCAAAGAGATGAGAAATGTAAATATGAAACGTGTCACAATGAGATGAAAAATTACTCAATGCAAGTCTGAAACAGGTGTGTAGTGAGTTGGAATGGCTTCTGGTGATAAACTGTTTCCTCAAAATATTTGTTACTGATGAATGTATCATTGTAGGTACTAAAACTGTAAGTTGTTAATTTCACTTTGTAACTAAGATATGGACTGTACTAGTTATTCTATTGTTATGTTTTTCAGACTCAGCCATTTCTGTTCCCTGTCAGTGCTAAGGAAGTCCCTGATTATTACCGAGTCATCAAGACTCCTATGGATCTACAGTCAATGAGAGAAGTATGTGATTGCTCTTATTTGAATTTATATCAGAATTATCCCTTTATAAATTTTCAGCTGTTAATGTTTACATTTCATGGGTTTTATTCTCAGAATATCAGAGCGAGGAAGTATGAATCAAGAGAGAAGTTTCTGATAGACGTGAACCAGATTGTGGAGAACTGTAAACTCTATAATGGTAGGTTTTTACATCACTAAACAATTGGCCTTTTATAGAGTTATGTTTTGTCAGGATGTGAGTTTGGAGGTAATCATCTCTATTAATTGTCTGGATATACTGTAGTTTGAAATCTAGTACTAATCTTTTTATTTCAGGCCCAAAAAGTGCTCTGACTCTCACTGCCCAGCAGATGATGGAGCTAGTTTTCAAGAGATTTGCAGAGGTAAAATCATTATGTTGTTATTGTAAGAGTAGAAAAGTTCCAACATATTTGTTTTAGATTATCCCCCTTGGTCCAGTTATAAATTCTATATAATGAGATGGCCATTGTAACTTAGTAAAATACGGGGTAGACATGGTTTGTTATGCTTTGTTTTACAGAAAGAAGACAAATTGATGAGGATTGAAAAGGCCATTAACCCCCTGTTAGATGATAACGACCAAGTTGCCTTCTCCTTCATCCTAGAGAATATCATTGCACAGATGAAGGCCATAGAAAATGTGAGAAAATCTGTTTGTTGCAGATTGTGTTTCAAAGATTTTTTTTTAAATCAATGCATTGTAATTATGATTTGCTGTTTTCTTTGTTTGTAGTCCTGGCCTTTCCATCAACCTGTGAACAGGAAGTTTGTTAAAGATTACTACGATGTCATCAAACATCCGATGGATCTGTCCACACTGCTGAAGGTACTGCTGTACTCAATGTTCTCTCTGTCAGAGTATTTTGATTTATGCCTTTATTTTTCTTCACTGAGCAGTGGATTTTTCAAATAATTTTAATATTGAATAGAATTTTTAATATGCAGTAAACTGATTAAAGTTTAGGTACATGTATTGCAATATACTGTGGAATCATTTTATTTCATGGGAACCAGTGTATATGGGTAGTGATAACATTATTGGTATTTAGGTCATGATTTTGATGTTAACCTGCTAGTTTTAAAGAATAACAACTTTTTTGTATATGCATGCAATGGTACTACATGTATCAAATTTAACAGGATGTAAATTTGTGTGTATAAGTCATAACCACAGAATCCACAAAATAAAGCTACACAACGGATGATTCCACAGTAAAAGGAAAATCAATTTTTAAAGCAAACTTCCTTGTATAAGACTGGAAAAGATAAGATGTGTTTGCCAGTTCCAACAGAATTATGAATCCTTTCCAGAATGTACAGAGTCACAAGTATCAGGCGAGGGAACAGTTCCTACACGATGTAGACCTGATACACCAGAACTGTGAGAAATATAACGGGCCGGGGAGTAACTACACCAAGACCGCCCTCAAGATGAGCGACCTCTGTAGGGAAAGACTCCAAGAGGTAAGGAGACTGATCATTTCAGTGTTAGTTTCATAGGGGCCCATTCTAAAGTCTTTTTTATATTGCAAGCCATAGTGACACAAATGGCATTCAAGTAAAAAGTTTGAATGATAAAGTAAGACAGTATATTATTTGTTGAAATAGTATTTGTTATTTTGTTGTTAGACTTATTGACATGTTTATTAATGTTACCAGAACGAGGAGAGTTAAGTATTAGATATTAGTTGTTGAGACGTAATTGTTTGGTTATCAGAACGAGGAAAGCCTGAGTCAGATGGAGAGTGATATCCGCGCAGCACAGGAAGCTGCTCTGGAGGCGGTTGAGACGGACAGCATCATGACTGGGACGTCCGCCAACCCCGAGGACAGCAGCCTGTTCGGTACGACACATCTATTCTTGTCTTGTGTTCAGTTCATTTGTGGCAATGATGGTTAAAATTTTTAGATGAAAATTTTTGTAGCATTCATGCTTTGCTCATGTCCTGTTGATTTCATGACAAAATAATTCTAAATTGGATCAAGATAAATTTTCAGCCTTTTTGTTGCCTTGTTTTCAGCAGTTCTTTAGTGTCATAGATAACTGTAGAGATGATGAAATCCATAAACAAATGATAATGTAGAGCATTTTGGTAACATTCACATACTTTTCATTACACGGTGGCGTAAACACAAAATAATTCTATCAAAAAAGGATTAAGATAAAAGCAATAAATTCCCTTGTTTTTGTTTTAGGAATGGACAATGAAAGTATTGATGACTCTAATATGTCTATGTCAAGAGAAAACATCACCATTGCTGAGGATACAAATGATGACAGCATGATGACAACTAACTCCAGGAAAGGGGTAAGGATGAACCTCATCGGTGGAAACATTCCGTGTTTTCAGAGAAGTCAGTTCAGTGACCTATTTAATATGAATAGTAGACACAAAGGCAGAAAGTGCAGCCATTCTTAATACAGCTTTATATGTATCGCTGATAATAAATCGACCACAACTGCATTTACAAACATTTATTTGAAGTCTCTATTTTTACAATTTAATGATATCAAAGTGAACAATTTAGCTGCCAATGATTATTATAATCTATGAATTGGTCCTTATTTTGTTAATTTGTTTGTAAAATATGTCCCAGTATTCTAATGTGAGATGAATCCCTGTTCTTTATTTTTGTGTGTGTGGAGGTATAAAGATTTAGCTGTTGCGTTTTCAGCTGAACCAGTCTGGTCACTCAGAGTACGACTCGGAATACGTGGACATTGAGGGAGACGATGAGAACACTCAGGGAGGAATGGTACGGTCTCGCTCATTGAGTCATTAACAGGGTTCAATCCCTGAAAGGAAAATGGAAAAATAACTTGGATATCTATGGTTGCTTAATGACAATTTACTTTCTAAATGATTGACTTAAAGAACTTATGTTTATCAAATGATTTGAGCAATATTTTCATTTATGAGGATACCAGTTCAAATTTCAATGTTTAAAAAGAATTTAAATGTTCCATACTTTTATCGATAATTGATACCTATTTTGAAATTGAAATTAAAGGATGCCTCTGGACAAGGGGATGGTCTGGCTCAGGATTTACAGATAACTCCCGAAAACTCGGACAATGAAGGTACAGGTACCGAAATCTTCCATGAACAAAAACACTGCATACTGTTATAAACCATTATGTTATTTGTAAACATAATTCTTGTTTTATTTGAGCAGGTGATCGGGATAGTAAGAACTTTCAGGGAGATATAAGCATGTCTCAGTTTGAAGGGGAAAACTCGCAGCAGTACTACCAGTACCCGGTCCAGTTCCAGGAGGAGGACGAAAACAGTTTCGATCCCTCTGACTTCTTCATGCACAGCTCACTGGCACAAGAGGCAGCAGCCAATCAAATCAAGCAGGAGGACTCAGGGGAGGGGTCTGCACCCATTGCTATGGAGACTGATATCAACACTGACCTTCAAGTATCAGAGTCAGACAGTGAACAAGAGACTGAGCAGCCATCAGGGTCAGGGAATGACGGCTTCGACATCGACGAATTCTTCTAGGGTCCAACATAGAGAACTGTCTGGTTCTATTGAACTCCTCAAAGGAGATCCAAGTGTGGAGAACATGCATGATTGAATTCATCCAGCAAAAGAGCTGGAGAAATGAATTTTCTGTTGAAGAAGTGGTTTAACCATAACGTCTTTCAGTTTGACTTATTCATATGTGTGCAATCATGCATTACAATGAGGTAATGAACTTTTGGTTAAGAGACATGTAACCAGTAAAGATGCTGTAAATAAATCCAGGATGTTAAGCTGTACAGTGCTATATGAAAGTGCTTTTTACTAACTTGCTTTTCCCTGGTCATGCCTTTTGAGTGTATCTTGTAGCTGTTAACCACACAAATACCCTCCCACAGTGTGCATTGGATCTATATTTGTTTAGGTCTTTATAACACTTTGTTACTGGCTGTTTTCTCTCTGTTTGTTACTTGTATCACCTCTGAGAGGTTGAGGGTGACAGGGGTTTATCTAATGACACACAAGGAAGCATTTCAGTGCATATACCGGTAGAAGGGGAGATCAAGGAGTTAGAAAATTATAAAAAGACAAATTATGTTACGTAATCTTTTTATGGTCAGGTTATTTGTGTGTAAGAGGCCTTAGTGAATGAAATAAGTTTGTTGTCAACAGTCTCCATCTTTTTAGTCATCATTATCTTCATCATTATCATTGCCATCATCATCTCAATGTTTTCATTATCAACTTATTTTTATTTTGTTACACACAGCATACGTACATGTCTGTCACCAGCAAGCTTATGGTCTAGATTTGTGTTGATCTTAACATGTTTGTGATCTGTGTGTGTCAATCAGGTCACCCCTGAGAATTCTAAGGCAGCAATAGATTTGTATAACGACATCAGTGACACTATTTATATATAATATATTGGATACATAAGTATCTTCTGTATATTTACTTGTATTATGGGAAATCATGGATACAAAAATAGATTTGTTTAAGTAGGTTTGTGATGTATTCAACAAATGATCAGGTTTTATGTTGTTAGAGGAATAAAGTGAATCATTTTTGTTGACACATGGCCATGTCATCATCATCATCATCATCTTTCTCATAGTCACCATCATTTTTGTTTTATACAATGTACATGTCATCAGATGTATGTGAAATAAATCTATAAAAGAAACACATTTTTATTGGTTATTGGTGTGCCCAATTTTGACCAATGAATTTGGACACCAACTTTTAAATAAAAGAATCTCTGTGTTTTTTAGCACAAAACTTCGTGCTAATTTATTGGTTCGTCAATATCTGATCAGGTCTATATCCGTACACAAATACAGCTGTTGGTTCCTGCAAATTTATTAATATGCATGCCATTTAGGGGGAAAAATATCAAGATATCAACAGGTTGACCTATATAAAAAATACAGGATAAGATACCGTAATTGATTTGGGTTTTTACATCAATGTATGATAAACTGTATTAGAATTATATCTGCCAGTCTCAAAGATGGGAAATTTTCCTGAGTAACCAAGTCAGAACAAATTGTAGGAAGCTGTATAAAATATAAATACTGATCACAATTAAACAAGACGTTTAGCTCTATCTGAACAGTTTTAACAAATATTGGTATTTAGCATTTTGATTGTATTTAATTTTATTACAAAATTTTTGCAATTTATAAAGGGTTTTAGTTCTTTGAAGGGGGGGGGGAATAGCCATAATAGAACGTAAGTGCGACAATTAAATTACATACAATACAAGGTTCGACACTAACCTTAGTCCGTTAGTCACAGACTCATAGATTTTCATGCGGACTAACAAAATATCTGTCTAGTCAGTCCGGTCGGACTAATAAAAAGTTTATACCATGTACATGGAGATAGTGAATACGTAGCTCATTTTTATGTATGACATAGCACAATACAACTGAATCAGTGCAATACCTGTAAGAAAAACATTATTGTATATATTACGCACCCCTTTCTCACAAATTATATTTAAAAAGCGGGTATTATATACAGCAAATACGGTAATGCATTTTAATTTATTTTTGACAGGCAAATAAAATTGCCTGCGGACTAGTTAAAATTATCAGGCATTATTCCGGCTTGACTAATGCATAAAAAAGTTAGTGTCGAACCCTGCAATAGCATTTTTTAAGGAACATTTTGAAATCTTACAGAGATCGGGTTTAAAGGATTGTTGTTTTAACATGTTTATTGTAAAATTGGGTCAAAATACTGTGGAGCAATTGAAATGTATGCAAGTCCAAAAATTGAAATGCACTTGCAAAAACTGCATTTTGTGTCTGACTGTCAAATAATTTTGTGTCACAGTGAGTTACCTACAGGTCATATGTTGCATAGCAAACACTTTTAAGTAATCGGCTATCCATCATTTCTCTCCGACAGTTATCAAACACAAAAAAAACCCAGTGTGAATATACATGACTTTATTTGGAAAAAAATATATGATACACAAAATGATAAAACATATGCAAGCTTTAATCTGACATAACAAATATTTTATATAATCACAGAAGAAATGAGAACAAATAAACCAAAAAATCTGGGTGAAAGATTCATGTATGTCTATAGTCCCTCTACAAAACCCAATAACAAAACAATATGGAGTCAAGTGTTTTGTAACATGACCACATAGTGCCAGCTCCTCATACAATAGAATAACCTGTTTCCTGTGTTACATACACACCAGTGCTAAGTACTTCCTACTAGCTACAAAAGTTTGCATAGTATGTTGTTGTTTCTCTGCAGGAAAAATGAGCCTGATATACATACACAGCATTCATATGAGACAATATACTCGAGTATCTAGAAGCTTGCATGAGTACACATACAGACAGCCACAACAGATCAATAACTAGTAAAACAGTCAAGGGACCTAACTCTAGAGACAAGGATATCACTTTAATTAAATTAAATTAACCTGTATAGTGACAAGAGACAGGAAAATGGATAACAAGACGATGGATTTCTTCCTTCCCAATTCATCATCTCCACATGAGGTGCCTACACACTTCATCCATAACAGGCAGAAAACAGAGACCTCATTGGACATTGAAATGACAGTTTCTCTCATTCGTTAAGATAATTTCCAAAAATGCATATACAGATCTGGAATCTGAATATTTGAGACCCAGATACAGTGTTATGTAATGGTTCTATCATAATCATATAAATACAAGACTTTCTACTGACAAATTCATATACTCAACAGCGGGCATATTAATGGAGGTGACAACTTTTAATGTGTACATTGTATCAGTATATCCAATATTTAAGTTTAGTCTAAATGCAGTGTATGATTAATTCATTAACATAATGAAACAGAATTAAGTAAATGCTTCTCTACAGTATAAATCTTCAGTTAGGAATGTTATGAGGTCATGGTGGTGCAGATAACAGGGGTAATATTTCTGTCAGTCAATGGAATGCACAAAGCTACTGGAAAAATATTAATATATAAAGACATGTATTAGATTGCCCTTTAAATAATCACATCTTATCCAAGCCTAGAAATAAACAACAATGAAAAACAAAATTGTTCAAAATCCTCTCTAAATTTTATATTACCAGTGAAATGCACTGAATATTTAAATGTCTCATAAGGATATCAGAAATTGATTTTTGTTCTGTAGAGACCAAATCTTCCCTGGTGACTTCAAATTCTGTTTGCTATCTGTCATTTATATAACCATAAAAACATGTACCTGTACCCTGTGAAGACATCAGAGCAAATAAATCACTCAATTCAAAACATTTATGCACCCTTTTCTTCTTCCTTTTTCTCTTTAACAATACATGTACAAAAACCGTACACCAATTATAAGTCACATTTTCCAAAAACAAACCCCAAAAATGATTTTTCTAAAGGCATTTGATCGATGTCAATACCAGGACTTAACCAGAGGTCACACGATTACACAATTCATTTTGTCACACGACATAATTCTGTTACAATGTAAGAGCAATAAAGACCATCAATAACACACAAATTACACATCCATATTCAGGATCATTTGGTATAACACACATAATCACTTAAAAGCTCTGAATTAATGTAAAAATTTACAATGTAAAAAAAATCAACAGATAAGGTTCATTGGAGCCATATTGAGCATAAATAACAAAAATCATTTATATCAAAGAGTTATACAAATTATGAACAAAAAAATATATTTATTTGGAATGCTAAGCTGATAAGAATGTTGCCAATATATAAAATAACATGCTCTCTAGATATATGAAAAAGCTTTGGAATGTGCTATGATAAAGCCGTTCTCATTTATACTATGTTCAAATGCTAAGCTAATTTCAACGTGTAAACTAGCAATCACATCGGTAGAGACCTGCTCTAGATTTCCAGTCACTATGGAAACACTTCTTTTAAATAATCAGAAGTATTAATTAATTAACAGGAATGTGGGCATTCTTTGGTGAGATTAGAATGATTTTTTTGTATGTGTACTTTGTATACACATTCAAAACAAATACAAATCTGTTAATTACCCAATACATCACATCTGTGACAGGGTTACCGTAAAGATTTTTGTTAATTCCCCCATATTCTGGGTATTTGTGGTCCTGTATTCACAAAGTCCTGCAATCAATATGACTACACATTAATAAGTCCCCCCAAAATAAGCAAACACACCAAAATAATGGGTTGTTGTAAAGCACTAGATGATTTCAATGAAGAATTTGTCATAGGTATGTAATACAATTCTGACTGATGTTGCATCAGCATTCAATTGTCACATAGCTAGCACAATGATGCACTGGAGACAATAGCACAATCTGTGCACATGCATGCAAATTCATTTTGAGGAACACTAGTTTATACTTTATATTGATTCAGGGTCCTCTTTCAAACAGAAGAGGCTGAATATAAAGTAGACGAAAAAGTTAATAATCCCAACCAAGTAATGAATCAAGATTGTGAATTCCAAATTAGGTTACTCCTGGGATGATTGTGGTGATCAGAACAACATGTCTGAGGTTTCAGTCCCAGTGAAGTTTATAGAGTTTTCATCCTCTGCAGGTAAAAGGTCAAGGTCATCTGGATTGACCTCTGTTTCCTGAGTGGTGGCGGGACTTGGCTCTGGTTCTGCCATGGACATCCCAAACTGAAACTCCTCTAACTGGATCTTGGACTTGTAGTTACTGAGCTCTCCTGTAACAAAGAAAATATTCAGGTCAACAACAATACCACAGATATCTAAGATTACCGTATGTCAGATACATGTACCTGCACATATCTAGTTACAACAAGTGAAGTTGACATAATTTTATAGATGACATTGAGGAAATGAAGTGAAGTTTGTTTCAACTGTTGCTAATTGTTTCCTTCAATTCAAAACATTAATTGAAATAAACAAGGAAGGGGAGTTAGCTTTAATGCCACACCTAGGATTTATGTCTGTCAATGAGTCAACATCTCTTGTATCATTTTCCCTTTCATTAACTTCTAATCCTGGCCCGACTAGAAGGCCCATTGTCGGAGAGCTTGGTACAGCTTGTCTGGTACCAGCAGTAGTAATATTATCAAACTCAAAGTAACAAGTCTGGCTTTAATCTGATTACAAATGGCAGGTGCAATAATCTATAATCTCTGGGGGGCACGAAAATTCCTTACATGTCCAGAATAGGGAAAGAATTGAAAGGATTATGCACGTTTTGATAAAATGGAAAAAAAATGAAAAAGTCCTTGATATGGTGGGGGAAATTACAAACACACATCCTTCCTCCTTAAAATTTATACTCTTTTTTACCCTTTTTTATTGAATAAAAACTACTTGATAATAGAGATTTTGAATTCAAATTTAGTCTGTTCTTACATGGATAATAATCTCTAGTGTAGATCTAGAAGATTTAAATTGATGCAGACTTAATATGGTGGCAATGTAATGAACTACTGGAGTGCAACAGAAACCACTGGTTGTAAAAACTTATGTAAACTTTAAAAGTTTCTTTCTGTTTGAACAGCAGTAAAATTTCCCTTTCCCTACCCGGCTAACAGCTTACGAACACTCACATTACGTAACTGTATCAAGTGTATAGCAACTAAAAAATGTGACTTTTTCTTTAGTAAAAGGGAGGGATAAAGATGTCCTAATTAAAAGTTGAGCATTTTGTTTAACCAATTGTACCATATCGCCATATCAGAAAAGCAGAATACGACAGCACAAATTAAGAATATATTAGCAGGATATAAGGCACTATTGTTTTAATTGTGACCTCAGCAGTGATGTAATCCACTGCTTTAATACACCTACATACAAAAACACAAGATGAATCATCAACTGACTGTCAGCAACAGCCAAATTACGACCTCCGATTAAAAGTTCACTTCTAAAAAGGTGGTTTTAAGTCTAATTGCCCTTGGGGGATTTCTTTTTACAGTACGCAAAGTCAAAACAAGCTTAGACTGTTGGTACGCGTTTGTATAGGATTTAAACTTTGTGACTTAGTTCACATTACACCTAGACAAGGGCCAGTCCTGATCTAAGTATATTTCTTCCTTTGTCTTGAATTAGGGTGAATAAATCAAGGTCAGGCTCGTCGAGAATGGATGTAGTGTTTCAAGAGAGGTCATTGCTTGTAATCAATATGACACAAACACTCTCGGTCAGAGATTGCGCATCAGATGACAACACAGTTCCTTTGGATTTTTTTTTATCGTACAAGATTACAACAAATGAGTTCACATAAATGGCTTTTTGTGTGATCTGATCTTAATTAATACATCATCTCCACAGAGTTGCTATTCAAACTTAATTATTTCCTGTATTGGATTGTGGTTCTGTCATTTTAATCAGAACACCATTTTGTCTCCTTTCTTGTATGTGGATTTTCACTAATATATTGTAGTCAATCTGTTTTTAAAATAACCATATTACTCAATGTTTGAACCAAAATTGAAAATGTGATATCATTGACCTCTAAGAGTGGAAAAATACATCAATGTATAGGTAGTCAATAGAATATATCATTGTTCTTTTAGTAAACAACAACCCGGCTTTTGTATTTAAGAAATATCTTTGTTTTGCTTTAATCTTCATTTAGTTAAATAGTATTAAAGACAACAGGAACGAGATATGTGAGAAAAATTGCCAGAATCTTACTTTTTTCCAATTAAAATCAAAACATAATCATGGAAGAAACATGGTACAAGAACTTGATACATCATGACATTCAGACAATCGATACATTTTTTCCTTATATCGTAACATATCATGATACTCTTTCCCGTCATGATGCACATCCTTACTGTCAAGTGACGTACCTGCTCCAATGGCCGTGTTGGATTTCATGGCGACTGTGTCTCTAGGGGTTTCCACAACATCGTCGCTGGATTCGGAGTTCTCCAGATCCAGACTGATGGACGTCTGCTCTATGTCTGCCTGCTCTTTCTCCACTACGTCTTTTTCGTGAGGATTTTCCTCCAGATACTGTGCCAGTGCTGAGGTTTCCGACTGGTATTCATGAGTGGATACTGCTTTGTCATCAAACTGGATGCGAAGCTGAAAAAGTATCACAGTTATATTAAATGTCTTTTCAAAACAATTCTCAATATTCTCATGTCTGCTCACGGTTACCCTCAATATTCTCACTAATTCTCGACATTCTTAATACTGTATACAGGGAAATATTTGCCCCGTTTTATTTTCGCCCCTTTGGCCCTCATGTCAACGTGCGAATTTAAGACTGGGCAAATTCAAAACAATTTTCAAATAACTTTGTTAATTAGAAAGTGCATCTGTTTTTTTATTATGTCTGGGCCAATTTAAGACTTGGCGAAACGATTTGCAAGTGTAAAAGGGTGAAAATAACATGGGGCGAAAATAACTCTGTATACAGTAGTCCGCATACAGCCTCAAATTTTTGAATGGCTGCTCTTGTTAAAGATCTCTATATTCATCTATCTGCTTATTATGAACCTCAATTACATGTATATATGTCTATTTATTATAAAGCTTTTTTGTCATGACTTTCATAGTAAACCTCAATATACTTGTGTCTGCTCTTGGTAAGTCCCAATATCCTCACTTATGTACTCCTAAAACTTCAATACAAATCAATATTCTCATGTCAGTTCATGACAAACCTTGATATTCTCATGTCTATATATAATAAACCTTGATAGACACTCTAATGTCTGTTTATATTCCAATACATGTATGATAAGTAACCTGATGTAGATTGCTTTTAAAAAATAAAATTCTCAAGTGTATTCTCAAGTACAACCACAATTTCTTATTTTTCCTAAACTAAACCACAAGCTACATGTTGAATAATAACACAGTACATATTTCTCATATTTGTGAAGCTGAAGGTATATCAATTTATGAACTAGGGTACATTTTACCAACTTTGCTCATCACGAAAGCGAGTTAAATAAACTCAACATCAAAAACAATTTCCTTCTGTCCATACATCATCAACTACATAATAATCATGTCTGCTTACCATGCAGCTGAGCATCAACTATCTGCTCACCACGCAGTTGAGCACCAACTATCTGCTCACCATGCAGTTGAGCACCAACTATCTGCTCATCATGCAGTTGAGCACCAACTATCTGCTCATCATGCAGTTGAGCACAATTATCTGCTCATCTTTTAGTAGGTTTGAATCAAGGACCTTTCTGATCCTTTTGTATATGATTTATACAATATTATAAAATGTTCAATTTACCGTAATTCAATCAAGGACCAACAAGTACCTGTGAAGACTTAGGTTTGCAGTTTGAGGATGACATTCAGACACACAAACACATGAAATCCTCCAAAAACTCAATCAAATGTTCATCAGTGCTTCTTCTTTCCCAAATGATGAGGAAATCTCTCAACATTTCATCTGATTATAATGAAAAACCGCACAGCACTGTTTTCCTGTTCCTGCCTATAGTTATTAACTATCTAGCAAAAAATTCAAATGTACTACTTTGTAGTACTCTAGTTCAATACAGACTCATTTCCATATATATGTTTACAAGTTATTAACATGTTTGATTGTGATTTCCTTAATTAAGTTTGGCATGTGACCTCTTGACTTATAGTCCAGACACTACAAATATATATGTAAGGGCCAGAGATGAAAAATTGTACTCTCTTCAGGATTTTTTTTATATCAGATATATGCAAAGATGATACTTTTAGCTATTTTCTTGAGACTCTATCTCAGAAAGTTGTTTCTATTTTGTGCTTTATTCTTGGTCAATAGACCATGGCTGTGATCCAGGGATACACTACTCCACGGCTAATATTCCGTCTCTATAGTTTATGCTGTTTCATCATACTAGCTGGATCATCATGTAGCCACAAATTACTGATCTTATTTATGAATTGTAACTGGATTACATATCCTCTATCCCTTTCTTCTATGTAGAAAGAAATGACAATGACATGAGAAGACAATGTAGATCCTCCAGTAATTTTACTCTCCCACCTAGCTTGGTCCTGTCAGCTGGTCTAATATACATTGTGACATTTTACTTCAAATGAGTTCCAAAACAAAAAACTTGATAATCTAACTACGGTATGGCATTTCAATTAAAAGGTAGATTTTCAGGAACCAGAGTTTCAAAACAAAAAAGCAACAATTGCTGACAGCAGGATTTAAATAATGTAGATTTTTGGAAAGTATATTAGTGAGAGGTGACTTTGATACATGCTCAATTGTACATTGTTTCAAACTATTTCTACACCTTTCTAGTTCATATATAACATGTTTATTACATTTCCAATAAGCCTACATTTAAAAAATACATGCTCATTAACACTTAGAATTCTGAACACATGTAAAATACAGGTACATTGGTTTAACTTTTCGGGGTCTTAACACTTTGATGCCCAGTACAAAAAGATCCAGGAAAATGCCTAGACTGGTGTCAATATGTGGTGACATCCATCTTTTGTTCCTGTCGCTGTGGTAACCATGTGGTTGTCGTGCACCAATATATATTCATGGACTGTCAGTGATACGCTTTACATCGATTACTCAAATTTGTCTTTTTCTTCTCACACTTCCAGGTCAAAAATAGACTGAGAGGTGATTGGCTTTTCTTTTTCTTTTTTTATCATTAATGACAAGTCATCAACTTATTCCCTATCAATATGTTTTTTTCAAATTTCTTCCTTGTTCCTTGACAATCGATATTTTTCTTTAACTGCATTAGACAGCATAACTTGCAACTGATAAGAGTAATGCAAACAAACAGTTCCCGGAAAAACACCCTGCAGCTCAATTTAAAAACAGAAAAAGAAAAGATTTACAAGCTTTGGTTGCCATAAAAAACTTGATAAAACAGACTAAATCAATATATACCCCAAGTACATGTATGTTATAAAGAAAGGGTGAACATTCAGTTCTTGATAATAAATTCAGATGTGCATTTATACCTATCGAAAGTTGAAATATTTTCTATATATGGAAATCACTTTAAAAAGTCAGATTTCCACAAATAATGAATTTTCACTTTTAAAGAATATTCACCAATGTACAAATATAGAATATTAATATGAAACATATTCCCAAATTAAAAACCAAATCAAGCTGATCTAGAGAGGGCAGTGTGAATGGGCTTAGAGATTGAGACGTTACCCGAAATAATGACATCAATTATAATGGGCCACCTCCGACACAGAAATTGCTTATTAACTCCTATTAACAATAGTGAGGAATTTTTAAAACACTTTGTTGATCTCGAGTAGCCTACGGGTCATCACATTCATTCCCCATTTTATTTCAACAAAATACAGATCGTTCTCACATTAATGTTTCCAATAAAAGTCTGATATACCTTCAATATAGCCCTCTAGTCTTTATGTTTTTGTAAATTTGTAACTTTATAAAGTACCAATTGATACCTTAATCTATGAGCTATGTAATCTACAATTTACAAGAGCAATAACATGCAAGACAACATGGCAGCAAAATATTCTGCACAACAAACCTTCATTACTGGTCTCCAAAAGGAAAAATATTAAGCTACCGGTAATTCAAACACTTATTTTCATAAAAAGATGGGATTCTGAAAGTAATGACTGATACCTTTCTAGTGGTCTTAGAAATCATCTTGACAGTGTCTTTGGATTCAAAATATTTAATTTTGGACAACACTCGACTTTTTTGTAGGAAGTTTCCCTCGATGAGGTAGACTTTTCGTTTGTTGCCATTCCTCTGACTGTTCGACAAGAATCTCCCCGAGTCCCAAATCAGGGTACATCCCCGCCGGTAAGGATCCTCATACTCCAGGGACGACATCATGATAGCTGAGGGAAATGTCTTTGGCATTAAGATTTCAAAATCCTTTCTCTGTTAGTGAAATTATCCTCACAACTGCTTGAAGCAAACAGTTCATTGTAAATTATGTTTTTTGTTTCTACACTGTTATTGTTTGCTTCCCAATAATTTTCGTCAGATTAATAAATTATGTTATTTAATTATTCCTTTTCGTAAATTAATTAAATCCAGGTAACTTGAAGCGTCACCAATTGTCAGTCATCACACAAAGAGCACTACAGACCAGAGTGATTGTCATCTGCCTGTGGCATTATCACACGTAGAAATGGAGTTGTTCGGCCCAGAGAGTTCACAGCAAAGGTTCTATCATTATCTTAACGTGTCTCCCGTTGTCACTGCAAGTGCTCGACGTAAATGGGGGGAAGGCCGCAAAACGAAATATAAAGCAAAGAAAAGTAAACTTCCTGAGTCACTTTTCTGGAGCTGTTCACTGAGGAATTCTGGTCCGATAGGCGAATAAGACAAGTTTGCATATTATGTCAGCGGCTATCATCAGGATAGCTTTGTTTATGTTGAGTTACACAGTAGACCTCTCCAAATTGCTACCTTTACCCATCTCCAAGTAATAGCCCCAGATCCCATAACACCTTCTGTAATGATTGGGGACTAGCAACCAGACGATGCTACAGATATTTTAGTTTGAAAGTCAGGAGGTAGAAAAAATATGCATGTTAAAAAGGTGACTTTATATTGGGCTTAATCCCCCAAACAACCCTTATTTTCTTTTGAAAAAGGGGTAAGGACGGCTTCTTCAAAGAGCTGTAGAAACTTTATTTTCGGAAAAATAAGTCTGAATACTTTAGTATCTAATAATAATGTCAATTAATTTACAAATTACAAGCTTTTAGGGTCTCCCACAATGCATGCATCTTATTCCATAGTTTATCCGTCTCATTAGAGGCAAAAACAAAACTTAATATAAACATGTACATATGCTATACATGGACTATGATGTATAAGAATTGAGGAAATTTATATTAAATATTCAAAAACAGGAAACAAATTAAATGAGGCAAATGGAGTAAGTAATTTTTTTTGTTTTAGATGAGCATGTCTTTAAGTGTGTGTAGACTCTAGAGGTCAGATACATGTGCAATACATTTGATTTGATCTTTATTTCCTTTAGTAGATCACACCTTAGGAAAAATTTTCTCTACCTTTAGGACTCTAGCAGAGTTTTAGCAGAAGGTTTCTGCAAACTGTTAGCTTTCCCCTGCGTTGTTCACATGATTTGCCAAATTAATCATCCAACTACCAGGTACATGTAGATAAACTGATTTTTAAAATTGTTAATATCCTGTGTAAGGGAATTCATTCCATGAATACATATATATAATAAATAATCCATCCTATCATCAGAATTCCATTACATATATAGGACAAAGGTTATGAAATAGAGTCCGGTTTTCTATAGCTAATGAACAGGATCAAGAGCAATCTAGTTTTTTCTTAAAGTGTCAAATAAACACCATAAATGTCCTTTAATCAAACAATGGGGCTCAGTGCTGTTGTTTTAAATGTTTTCCATGTCTATCCTTTATGTAAACCAGAAGAACGCCTCTAATGACTAATCAACTGATGTAAGTCGTGATCAGGCCGGCCCTATCAATGGGTTCTACCTTATTTTTACCTGTAAACAGTTTAAAAGCCGTCAATAAAAAAATTTATTCACATATTCATACATATGAGAGAAGTTAATTTTAAAAGAGAAGACATCTAAAGGTGTTCTTTTAAAAGACCTTTAAAAATATATGCAGACGTGTGCATGTAAATTGAGATGGGATCGAGTGTAATAAATTATTAATGAATCAAAATATATAAAAGCTCCAACTCTCTTTCTTATTTCTGTTATCTTCTAAATCAAAAAGCAGAGAGGAAATCTGTTTTGATTTGATCGCATCAATACACCAAGAGGACATTTCTGGTCTAGACAAAGGCAGGCTTCCCTCTAGTTCATCTCTCTGTGACAGTGTGCACCTCAATTTTGATGACAGGACAAGTTTTCTTCATTAATTATGGAACAGCTGATATGTTTTTTCTTTGAGAGTACAACAATGTTTTGGTCTGTGTGGTGTGAGACTAAGTGTTCACTGGGACTGTCACTAGCTTAGCCCCTGGCAATATGTCTTCATTAATGGAAGGTGATAGACTGTTCACGTATATCTGCTATGTCTTAATCTACAAATATTGTCACACGAAATAACACCGGCGTAAAGCCAGACCGCTAGGCTTTCAAAAGCCATGTTTAGGTTTTCATTTTAACTCTTTTTAGCACTATGAATAATTTGAGAGATTAAGAAACTTAAAAGTTTCTTGGTTTTTAAACTCTAAAGAAGAAGCTAGTAAATAATTTTACAATTTAAAAGCATTACGGTGAAAGAATTTCAAGTGATCAGACCATGATTCTTTTGTCAGCATTTCACAAGACACTGTACTTTTCTCCCTGACAAAACCATACAGAATCATAAACACAAAGAGATGAGTCATGAAATTGATTCTCATTTTAGGGACACACTGCACAAGTCTTACATTATAATACAACATGATTTCAGTCCGACAATTAGAAAACATCTGTAACAATTTGCTTTTCATAATGAGATTGAAGTGTAGTTTCTTGTTAAAACAATTTCTACAAACCAGATAGAAAATCTATATTTTCAAAAGATTTCATCAAGGTAGTACTGAAAAAGACAATATGTCACTATCAGAGAAAGAGATGTTTGCAAGAAAACAGCCAAAACTTTGTTCAATCTGAGAAGCCGGCAATTAGAGAGGTTTGGCTGCTGTTGGCAGGTACATAATCCCCTGGTGGTCACAGGCTCTGTCATTGCCCAGGTAGAACACGGTGATGATTGGGAGCCGCTGTAAGGCGAGAGCTCAGGCAGCCTTGTACAGGTGAAACACTTTTTATCTACACAAATATGTTGACCTTGGTGGCGAAAATATACCCAGGGTGCAATTCTTCGATTTGTCAACAGTCATAGGCGTGGGCATTATCAAAGCATTATCAAAACATTCACTTAAGATAAATTTCACATATACCCAGATTTCCCCTCTTACAATGACACTAAAATGCAGTCATTTTATGTGCAATAAACTGAGGCTGGATTAAGTTAATAAATAGATAAGGCTTTATATTTATACTGGCTCTGTCCACCTCACATTGGTCATTATGAAGTGGGGTGACCTCAAACACCTTGATTTACTATCAAACCAAATACTGCAAATATTACAGGAATTTAAGCTAGGGATAACCTGTACAATGGGGCTATTTTCCAACTATTTAATTTTCAATGAATCCTTTCATCTTGAAATATTGTTTGAGGGTGTGTTTGTTATTCTTTATATATAAAATATTTAAATACTGAAATTTGATGTGAATGCACATTTTCTCAAGAGCTCCTATCACTGACAATACACAAAACATGTTGTACATGTATTGTTGTCACAAACACAACACAAAAGCTCATCAAACAACAAATTCACATAGATATGTCAGGCCCGTCTTCCCTTTATATGTCCCCTTGTTATAACCTGGGCCTTAACAAAGGATTTGATCGACTACCATTTTCCAGGTCTCGTTATTAATTACCATTCTGTAACACTTGTATAATGATATCACTTCATCATAAAATTAGCCTCTAATAGATTCCATCATGTTCCTGTGTGTGCTTTATCTGTGGAGCTTCTGGACAAAGCTACAAAAAAGTGTGTACCCTTGTCATTAGGAATAATAAAGACATCACTGCCTCGACATCTACAGGCCACTGACAATTAATTCCACAATACTGACCCGAGTATTAGCGGCCTGAATTCTTACAACACATTATGAATATCTGTGACATGAGCAAAAGAAAAAGGACATTCCAAATCCTAGCAATGAATACGCTGTTGGGATCTGAGTAAACCTCCTCCATCCCTAAAGCATCTTCACACGATCACACATCATTTCCCTGCTGAAGCACTTTCCATGCTGAAGCAATATCATTTAAAAGCGATACCCTAATGCAATCGTCCATCATCTTTTGCTATAATGATCTCTTCAATATTGACTCAGTACTACAATTCTCTGGTGACTCTCTAGAATGATTGCATTTTTTCATATCCATATTTCATGTGTTTCCTGACTACCAATGAAGGGTGACTGACTGATATCAGGGATCTAGATTTCTCTGATGTATGGAATCAAATCATCATGACCATTAGAGATGGCACAAAGATCTTCATACAGAGCAACAGCATTACAGATCACAAATTGATTAAATCAGATAAAAATAAGCAATCAAATTTAAAAAAACAATTTAAAAAGAAACAGCATGATGAATCATAAATCAACTAAATCAACTATAGATAAACAAACGAAATAGTACAATCTGAGTCCAATTTCTCTGTGTGGACTTTAATAGTCAGACTCGCGAATGGCCGCAAGCACCTGGCCAAGAGAACAGTGTGAACACTGACCAACGACATTACATCAAGTTACATAAATAGAGACTACTTGTTATTGTACTCTTAAAAACCGAAGAGACATTAAGGGCGTCTATACCTATTTCCTTTCATATAGACATCACCACATCCGCTAATTGTACATATTCAGACTACCAGCTGATGGCAGTTAGCTCTAATTATCTGGGGTGGGGTTAAAAATACACCTCAAAGTGAGGCTATTAAAGATGTATTTTTTTATAGTAATTTTTTCATACATGTTACAAAAGGTCATTATAAATACGAATCTCAAAAAAAAAAACTAAATATGTATTAATAGTTGGCAGCACTGAGGTTCGTGCTGAACAAACACTCCGTACGGCTATAGAGAGTAGTTGTTCTATTGTTATTATTTGATAACCTACTGCAGAAAAAAACTATAACTCTAGCCCCAAAACTATTCACATGAGGTCATAGTTTACACGTGTGGTGCAGAGTTTGTTTATAGATTGTGTGTACATTCACTATCACCACAGGAGGTGCATACTTCTGAAATGTCAACACACATCCAGTTCATGCAGTTATGACAACATGCATACTTTATGTCCAAATGAATATCTAAGTTATACAGTAAGTTTAGTCCATAGTTACGCATTGACTTTTATGACCTAAATTATTTCTTGGTCTAGTACCTGGCTACAGGGTCAGAATCAATGCTGGTTAATTAATGATGCACCTGATCTAATTATCAAGAAAATACAATAAATACATGTTTGTGTAAAGGATGCAAGTAAAACAAAAACATACACAAGTAGAAATACTACCTCTGGTCACAGCCCTACTACATCTGGTCACAGCCCTACTACATCTAGTCACAGCCCTACTACATCTGGTCACAGCCCTACTACATCTGGTCACAGCCCTACTACATCTGGTCACAGCCCTACTACATCTAGTCACAGCCCTATCTCTACTTAATTTCTATACAGCCATATACATGTATAAGGTCAAAATCCAACTTCTTGAATTTTTAAGAAAATTATAGGTCAATTCAAGTATCTTGACCTTTTGTAAATACACGAATAAGGTCTGGTCTGCACTACATAACTTAAATTTCTATATGTATATACATGTATAAGGTTGTAAACTAACATCTTGACTTTATATAATATATAATTAATGTTGAATACAATATCTTAACTTCCCATATATAAGCTCTCTCTGAGGATGCCTGACAACAAACAAGGAAGTCTACAATCCTCTTATATCTACAACATACCAATCTCTTATCTATACCATATAAGAGTTTTTCACACTGGAATGTGTTAAAAACTAAACTCTTCCTTTAAGATGAGTTAAAACATGCTTAAGAAGTTGTCTACACCTTTTCCCTTTGCAAGATTGTGAGAATATTGAGTTCAGGGAAAACTAAAACTTTGTATAGTCATGTTCTTATTGTGTGTAGATTTTCCTTCCAGGTTGATCTCGTAACTGAACATTACAGTCTTAAAAACACTAAAGAATATGTAATTCCTAAAATAAACTTACTGAGTGGCCACTCCTGCTCTTTTTGAGGGGTTGTGTGTCCAGAAGAACCCCTGCCCCCTTGAACACGAAGTTGCAGGGCTTGATCTTAGTTGGGATGTAGCCCTCTTGGTAGGGGTGGTTCTGCTGGTCTGTCACCAAGTCTGTGAGGTCCAGCGGTGGAATGCCATTCTGGACTTTGGGCACAATGCTACTGGAGTCAAACAAAGCAGCGGGCTTGTCTCGCTTCTTTCGAATGAGATCTTCAATGTTTCTGACTGGCACTTTAGTATTTGAGTTTTGGGATTCACTGGGACTATCAGAGTTTTGTGTATTTGGCACAGAAGGACTATCTGAGACTTTGAACAAGGAGTTGCTATTTCGTAACTGACTTGGTTTAACAAGATTTGGTTGAACATCTTCATCACTTGATACATCATTATCATTATCTTCCTTGCTATCAGGAACCTTCTTGGTTTTCTTATTGAGTCTGTTTGCTATAACAGAGGGTAACCCTCTGGTGGGTTTATTATCATTACTTGAAGACACTTCAATAGGAGTAAAATTGTTCACTTTCTCTGATGAAACCACACTCTCTGGTTTTTCTACTTTACTTGATTTAGATGAGGATTGATCTTGAGTCAACCAAGGAACTGGAGAAGGTTCTGAAGTGGTTATAACCTTGCTGGGCTGAGCCCGGGGGGTGCGGGGTGTTGGCTCAGGGGTAGGGATACTTGCAGGTTCTGGCTTCTTTGTTACCACACTAGGGGTGCCAATAGATGGAGTCTCTGATATTTTTACTACATCAATGACCACGGTGTCTGGCTTGTTCTCCACAGGGGATGCAGAAGTAGGACTGGGTGGTTTAGGAGCTCGCTTTTTCTTTGCTGAACTTGAATTTGTGGAGTTAGAAGAAATCTGGGAGGAGTCAAAGATTTGTTTTCTGCCTGAGAATGCCTCTTCAGACACTTTAGCTTTTGGTGAAGTTATCTTCTTTTTATCATTGATTGAGTTTATAATATTCTCCTTCGAATCCTGTTTTGGGCTTGGTGCTATGAGGGAAGAATCAAATATTTCTTTACGTGCAGGAAAGTATTCATCCTTCATTTCATCCTTATTAACTGCACTCTTTTCATTCAGAACGTTCTTGTCATTTACAGGTTTGAGTTTTATTAACATTTTCTCCTCTGTCTTTGCATCACCTTCATTACCAATCCCAGACTTTTCCAATTTGGTCTTTTGTGGGTGACTTTTAACGCCCATCTCTCTTTTAACAGGTTTGATGCTAAAGTCTGAATCAAAGATAGATTTCTTTTCAGCATAAGTTTTCTTCCTGGTAACAGGCGAGTCCAGGGATCGTGGGATTTCCTGAGCCCTTTCTTTCACTGTACTAGGTCTGACTACTTCTTTAGTTGTATCTGCTGGTACATCCTTTGGCTTCTCTTCCTTGACCTCTGGAGATTTGTTTATCGGTGACGAGACAGGAGAGCTCCCAGCTGCCTCTTTGCGATTCACTCTGAGTTTACTTGGTCTCGCACTCGTTACCTTCGGAGCATCAGGCAGAAGTTTCCTGGACACTGAAGAATTGTTTTTTTCAAACATAGATCGAAAGGATGACACAGTATTTGGCTTTGGAAGATCATCATCAACTTTTTTGTCTTTTAAAGCCTTAATGGTTCGGCCATTCATTTTTGTTGGGGTTTCTTCTTCTTTACCCTGGTTGTTGATTGGGGCAGGTTTAGAGTGTTCAATAATGATTATGTCATTTCTTCCAATTTTGTTGATATCTGGTGCCTCATGCTCAGAATAGGAGGATTTGTGATGTCTGAGCTCCACTTCAGAATCACTTCTTTTCCTCTCAGACCCTAGCTTTGGAGGTCTGGGAGGTTTTGGCAAAACGGGCTTCTTTCTAACATAACTGGAATTCTGTTCAACTGTTTTAGATCTCCCAAAACCAAATGGTTTTGTCCTCTCCTCAAAACTAACTTTCTCAGAAGACTGGAGTAAATTTTCAACACTTGCAAACCTTCTTGGTTGAAAACTGTAACTACTTGCCTCTCTTTGATTCAAGGTTGTGAATTTCTGTTTAAGTTTGTTCACAAATCCCGAATTTACACCATATTCAGCACCACTTTCAGAATCCCTGTCTTCTTGTAATGAATTTTCCCTTTTTTGTTGATCATCTAAAATTCTTCCATGACGATGAGTTACTCCACAGTTTAAGAAGAAAGGGTTACTTTGTACATGTTTTAAGTGACTTGTGATTACATTTCCTGAGTGGCCATCATCCGGAGATGAGTTTTGTAATGTATCTTTACCCATTTTATTTATATCCTGATAACCCTCACAATTATTTCCGTTTAACCTGTCAGATGAGCTTCTTATGGCAAGATCCTTCCTGTTGTCCGATTGTAGTGTGCCCGGAGAGTCGTCCTTATCGTCCGAGAGAGAAGGAGTGAATGAGAAACCGTCTTTACTCCTCGTGGGTGGAATGTCAGAATTGATTTGACTACTGTCAGTTTCCTCTCGCTCTAAGTAAAACTTTGTAGGAATTGGGTTCGGCTTCCATTGACCGACTGAAGCCATCTCACATACACGTGTCAGGAAAACATAACATCAACAGAGTATGTATGTACTACCATTGGTTGTGTTGTGTGGATTCCTCTTTTCCGGATACACCTCTGTTCTCCGCAAATATCAGACCGGTGACGTCACATTAGAGCAAGCGCGAGCCGACTGACAGCGAATATTTTTTGTTATTTAGATAAACAAAATTATTTTGAAATACTCAGTGTTTCAGAATATTTTCTTTATTTAAGAAATCAATGCCATTTGCAGTTTTAAGCATTTTAAAAAATATTATGATGGAAATTCCTTATGAAATCGAAAGCGAAAACTACACAGCACATAAACCAACATGGTTGCTAACCCAACTTTTTTATGCTACTTAAAGTTATCAAATATAGATACTGTTTTGTAGTATGCTTATTATATAGTTTGTAAATTTGATCGAAAATTTATGTTTCAAGAGGATAATATTGCTAACATTTTGTACGTTGGAATTTTATCCAATGAGAGTCCAGTCTAGTCTTCAGCGGAAGTCATTCTTTGGGCGGAAGCTAATAGCGTTTCCAAGAGCAACGTCAAGGGGAAGAAGACGCCAAATGTGTATTACCAAGGCCTGCATTAATTAAAATAGTAGTGATTACACAATTACGCCGAACGGAAGGTGGCTTATATAGCAAGTTTGAACATTTAACATCTTCAACATGTTGGGAAATAAGGCTGCCACCACGATTGGACCCGAATCATGGAGAAATTCAACACTCAAAGGAATTAAACTATCACAAACAATAGTTCAGAAGAGTGATAAAAGTTGTGACGTTGGAAGATCACTGGATCCCCTCCCTCACCTAAGAGACACAGTTGCACAGCTAAGTAATGACGAGATTCACAGATACACAAGAGAAGTCAGGGTTATTGTAGCTAAACTTCGTGAAAGTTTACTAGACACAAATGAAGAAATAAAAGCTCTCACCAGAGGCAAGGAGGCTTTGGAGAAGGCTTTGGAACACACAAGAAAAGATATTGCTCTGAATAAAGACAGCCAAGAAATAAGAGTCTCCCGACCATCCAGAGAAAGGGTAAGGTTGCACAGAGTTTGTGATAGAATGCTGTTTTGTCACAAGGTGTGAATATCTGCAGATTTCTTTACTTGGTAATATTTATAAGAATAAGTGGTTATTAAAATACCTCATTAAAGTCTTTTAAGGAGAAAATTTGGGTTCACAACAAGTGGTTTTCTTAAAAAGGAGAGAAAGATCCACCTTTCTTCCAATATAATAAACTGTCAGGCTTCTATTTCCTAGTTAATAGTGGGTCATCACAACACAATTATAAAAAAGTTTATAAATGAATACAAGAGGTAAATTACTAAAATGATAGAGTTATTATGACGGCCCAAACAAGTTTTTTTTTTTAACAAGAAAAGGAGGTATCTCGTGCAACAGAATTTTGGATTAGTATGCCAACATTTTGACCACTAAATCTCTTTCAAACCCCCCGTTTCTCACTGATTTTTATACTGTAACATTATTCATTAAAATCATGATTCAAAATCTCTGTTTTTGCGGCACCTATCTGCATTGCATTGACTATTGTTAAGTCAATAAATCTCCAGTTTTGTCATTATGACAACATAAGTAAATAGTTAAATGACTTAACAATGATGGTTCCTTGTCCACAGTCAATAACATACCATAAAATTTACAACAAGATGTTTGCACAAAACTTCAAGGAAACAACACTGTTCTGGATTTATCACATAATAAACTGTATGCCTGAAACTGAAAGTATTTGCATAAGGCAAATTTTTTCAATAATTAAAGTTTTGCAAATTCTATCACCACTTAAAACAGTTTTTAAAAGAAGTGCATGTACCATATGACATAGAAACAGGTTGGATGCCTCTTTTAGAGAGACGAAAATTAGCAAAATTGAGCACAATGTATAAAATTCATAATAATTTGGTACCAGACTATTTAAAAAATATTTTCCCTTCTACCAGGACTTGAGAATCGAATTACAATACACTCAATCGAGAAGTCTATACTATTCCAAAATGTAGACTAGAAATATTCAAGAAATCATTTGTTCCTGACATGATCAATAAATGGAATAGTTTAAGTTTAATTACCAGAAATAGTTCCTTGTTTACAAGTTTCAAAAACAGTATTTAGTTAAACCAAATTAAACCTCCGTCCTATTTTTGCTTCGGCAAGAGACGACTTAACATTATACACACAAAACTTAGACATAACTGTATCTTAAACTTCAACCTTTTCAGAAGAAATATTATTGAAAGCCCTAATTGCCAATGTGGATTACCAGAAGATTCTTATCATTTGTTTTTTGGATGCAAAAAATATACCAATACACGAAATGAACTGTTTTCAAACCTTTTAAATTTATATCAAATTAACATTATTAATTGCCATTTACTCTTGTGGTGAGATGAATCTCTGACCGTCAATTTAAACCAACGTAATTTTTTAGCTGTTCAAAGATTTATCAGAGATTGTGGCAGATTCTCGTAATTTCAGTCTTACTGCCTAGACCAAATTCAAACAGAACTGTTTATAAATACATGTACACTTGTTCAATAATTTAACCATTTTAGTTATATCCATTTCTATGTACTTTCCATTCTAAACTACTAAACAGTTGTAAATTGTTATACTAGGTAAGAACCTTGTAAGTTGTTAGAACTTGTGTTCGAACCATTTGTATATGTTTATGCAATAAAATATGTTAAACTAAACCATATGACAAAAATAATGTCAGAATTACACTGTCGAGTACAATGTACAAAAATTATTTCCATTCAACTCTTATACAGAAATTACAAAAATCTAAGTTATCAGTAGATCATGCATCAGTCTATAGTACTCTCTATAAGTCATATTTAATTTTACACGTAATTTTGCAAGTATCAAAATAAATGTCCCACAAATAGAAAAATTATCTTAATTCTAATTAATCACTTGGTGATTCATGGAAATTATATATTGCAAATAAACACATGCAACTACAGTCAAAATTTGTTATCTCGAACTAGATGGGACTAATTAAAAACTTCGAAATATCCGAGTATTCAAGATTTTGAGGGTAAAATACTTAATAAAAATAAGTGGTTGGGACTTACAAATCACTTTGATATATCCATTGTATTCAAGATGTCAGTGTTCAAGATATCGATGTTCAACTGTATATATATTTATATGGAAATACATGTATTCATGTGAAAGCTTTGATTTCTCAAAATTAAGCAGGTCCTGGGATAAACTTAACATATCATCAAATAATTGTGATTCTGCCAGTCACATCCATCTTCCCAAGTCAAGAGTTTCTGATCCGCTCCACATAAATTTATTTATGTAGAGCGGAGCGGATATCAGAAACTCTTGGCCTGGGAAGATGCCATACTCCAGAAATTTAAGTTTAACAGTAATTACTGATTAATTTTTATTTTTTTTGTCCTTTCCAAATTAAATCCTCCTCCTCCCCTGCTAACTGTCAGAATTTAAGTCTTTAGTCCACTCTTGACTAGATATTAAAAACAGTAATTCATTTTAATACAAAACCAAGTACTGGTACTATATCTATTTATTTAACTGCATGTTGCAAAATTAAAATTTGGTTTGAAATTGGGACAAAGAGTGTTTTTAGTACTGAACAAAAGAAAGAGGGAATAGGGGAGGGGGTTGATAGTTTGATGGATCCAAACAATCCATTAGTTTTCAGCTGTTTCCTCATTGATTTAAATTTTTCCATATATATCCTATTCAAAAGTCATCTATTATCCATATTTTTAGAAACTAATATTGGACAAACAACTTCATTGATTAAACATTTCAACATATAGTTGCATTATTCAGAATAAAACAAAAATGTTTTATTGATTACTTTTAGCAAGGTCAAAATAAAAGTTCATTGCTATTGTTTAAAATCCTAGAAATCGATTACTATATCAGAACTTAATGTTTAGCTAACTTTTAAGCTGAAGTTTTGGCAAGGTACACATATATAGTAAGGGTCTAACAACTGGTACTCATGAACACCTTAAAAATTTATCTAAAAGCTCACTAGACTATTTTTTACTCTTTTTTTTTTATAATATTTTTTTTTGTATCTGATAAAAGATTTGAGCATCTGACAGTGGTATAGCTTCAATGGACTATATTGAGTTTTGATTGATCAACTTTGAATAAAAATCAATCTTGTCCAGGGAGATATGTACATTTGTATTTGTGTAAATATCAGAAATCTTCAACCAGATTAGATTTCTTTTGTTGAGGCTATTAACACTGTTCAACAGCAAAATCTGTTGTCAAACACTCCAGACAACATGATCCCAAGAATTTAAATCTTTGTGTTTGTTAAAAGAACATCTAGATCAAGCCTCCTAGTAACTAATTAAAACACTTCACAAGATTAATGTGTGTTATTATGGAGATAATTAATATAGATAATTTAATGCGTACGGTAATTATAATGAAAAATAAATTTTCACAGAAACTCACAAATAAAAAAATGTACTTTAAAATTTTAAGAACAGATATTTACGTGTTTTTTTAAAAGTAAAAACTGATCTAGATACCATACAATGAGTATACATGTATTCACATAAACAATTAAAGTATCATATTATGATTTAACATATTAAGCCTTTACAGGGGTCAGAAAGAAGGTATTCATTTCTTCAAAAACTCAACAGTTACTGTTTCCATGTGTGAAATTGATATGGAAGTATGCCAAAGAACCACTGAAACGAAGTTCATTCAAAACTTTTTTAATTTAAAAGAGCCACAATGGGGGTAAAAAGGTTTTAAGTGTAAGTATATATGGCTAGGTTTTATTTAATCAAGAAGTAAAGTGAAATTAGGAAAGAAACCACCAAAATCGGCTATCATAATCAAAATATTTGTACCAAAAAAAAAAATGTGGGGAATGAGCCATGCTTTTACTCTTATTGATATCATTTTGATATTATGAAACGTAATATTTACTGAATATTGAAAAAAAAATCCTACCTGACATCTTTTCAAATAAAAGCAGATGCCCATAAAGACTTCGGCATCCTAAATATTATATTTCAATTTTCCAGTAAAAAATAATCCTTTTATTTTAATGTACTCAACCTTTTATTTTTGATGCAGATGAAAGGAATCTCTGCATTTCAAAATAGAAAAAGAAATGATAATATTTACAGTGGTTGGTTAATTGATGTACAGCTCTGTAAAGCAAGGGCTTTCTCTATAGATCTATTGGGAAATATATAAACTATATTATATATAATAGGCTGAAATATTTATACATGTTTAAAAAAAATAATATCTGGCAATGGGCTATAGAAAATTTAGATGAATAAGATGCAGTGACCTAGCTGGATGTTAAAATTAGTCCTATTAATGCTACTAGGGTGGTGGATATAAGAAGAAAGAATGAGAATTATTTTCTTTCACAGATTTGAAAAAAAGTTTGTTCATGCATAGTTGTGATATAATTATATATATGGAAGTCTAAACACACAACAACAAGTAAAAAGTACAGTGTATATTTGTAAATTCTTCTGTAATAGCATCTATAGAGAATTTACTCTTTACGTTTGAAGCAGTGTATTGATTAAACCATAAAAGGGTAGAGACAAAACTCTGTGTTTGCTTTTACTATTGATCCAGGGTAATGTGGCATTAAACATTTATTTAGCTAATATTGAAGAAAGTCTCGACTCAATTATTCACTACATGCCAGTATATGTTTTCTTGTGTTTAGCTTTATATACTGGTTGCCCGTGCCCAGTTAATCAATAGCCAAGTTCATAAATACAGTTGTAAACCAAGAGTATATAATACCATTATATGCTCAACAATTCTAGAGGCTTATATTTCGCTGCCAAGTGTTCATAAATTGTTTGATGTATACATGACCAATGTTTTAAAAACTGTGCCATGCTTCAGTTAATCACACCAACAATTGATAAGCTCCACTGAATGAGGTCTGAGTGACATCCAACAAACAGTTATTGTTTATAGGTTTATTTAATTTACTTGTATTGGAAATACTTTACAATTTGTACATTGAACTTAAGTTTTAAAAAAAAAAATGGTAAATAAATAGTCAAACATGTAGGCTTGGATTTTCAAGTTGTGACACTTAAACAAAATCGTTCAGATAAGCTTCATTGAACCAAATAGAGATTAGAAATTCAAATAACTGCAACTGGAAGTATTTCACCATCACACCCTCCTTTGAACAAAAAAACTCTAATTATAGTCTTTATCAAATCATTATTCACACATATATAGTTTTGATTTTTATGTTATAGCTGAACAATGACAAAGCAATTTTCAGTTTTTTAAACATAGATTTCAAAGTGAAATTTGCTAAAATGATTCAACTACACTATAAATGTAGCTTTCTTTCCTTCCATTGAGGTGTGTCATTATTCCCCATTGTATCTCTGACCAGGTGTAGCTCTTGTTTTACAGGAACATGACGGTGCTGACGACTTGCTGAATGCTGAGCGGGCCCATCTGTTGAACTGTAAGAAAGCCCTGGAAGCCCAGCTGCGCTCCGTCCAACAGCAGCTGCAGGTCAGTCCACGCCAGTCCTCGCTATCATCAGCATCACCCAACAACAAAAAATCAAAGAAAAAAACACCATTCTTTAATTTGATTATGAACATTTTATTTAACAAGAGAGATTTAGAGACAATTTTTAAGGCAAAGTCTCCATAAGGAAAGAAAGATAATTTATAAATATATGCATTATTTAAATAAGTTTATCATATACATAAGTGGTTTCTTTCATACATATGTATATATATCCTTTAAATTTGTGTGCAAAGTTGAAAATGGCCCCTCTTTTCATCCAAATTTCTAAGTTCTGATAAAAATGTCTCTATTTTTCACTGGAAAGAGGATCAACAGAAACAAAAGCCAAACTAGGACAAAAATAGAAACTTCTTGACAAGATAAAATTGTAATCAATATAAAAAGCAATTCTAGTACCAATTTACGTCAAATCAACATTTGATTTTAAATGTACATGTATATAAAGAATGAGAGTTTTGTTATAGGTCCTAGATGCCGCCAGACGTCGGCTCTTCAACGTTCTGAACGAGCGATCCCGTGTGATGGACCTCCTGAACCACGCCCTCTCGGCTGCTAATGCCGGCAGTCAGAGTGCCCCCATCGGTGTCGGGCGAAGCCGCACCTCTATGGATGGTCGGCTGTCTAGGTTACAAGACATGTCAGGTAAACTAGGATTCATGTCTCTAGGTAAATAAAATCTTTGATCAAGTCATTAGATGTTGGATGATGTGAATCTGTGTACACTGGCATTTCTTTGATGTATTAAAGGTATACTGTTAACAAAATTGGGGTACAGAAAGTCTTATATTAGTACATAAATTATTTGTTTTTTAATTGGGCTATATGATTTTATACAAATATTATATATATTTGGGGTGGGGGTGTCTAAGAAATGCCTTTTCTATCAGTGGGTAGTTGATCTACCTTGGCTTTGTCTGGAATTCCTCCTTTACATCAGTTCATTAGATCAAATATGAAATGTTGCATCCACATGATTGTAATCATTCTTTAACATTGCATAATTTACACTCTAAACTATCGATATTGACTGCTAACTTTGAAATGTTTTTCTGCGGTCTTTGCTGTTCACTAATTTCTTGATGTTTATAATGTTACGCACATTTGTCAACTAACTTGTTAATGCCTGATTCACACACAGCAGTCTCTAACCAATGTTTCTTCAGTCATATGCATTTTTTCAACTGAAATAAAAAATCTTTTGATAATTCTTTATATTTATTATTTAATGATATATTTAAAATAACTTTTTGTAAAAACCTTATATTAACCCTCTATAGATTTTAACAATAAGAACTTCTAATACATGTAATGAAATTAATATTTTATAATATTATATATATATAGTAGCATGATATATTCCCCTTCTTAGACTCTTCTTACAATAAACAATACTAAATATAAAAAGAAACCTTTTAACATTAACATTTCTTTAATCTTAAAACATGCTATCTCCCGAGGAGAACAAGTTATACATTGATGACATTGTATTGATACAGGTCAGCCCGACCCCCTTGGTCCCTACACCCCCGAAGCCGACCAAGCTTTGGTGGATGCCGAGGAGGCGAGAGCCAGGTCTGCATACCTGAGGCGAGAGTTGAAGGAAGCCATTGATAGGACAGAGAAACTCCAGAAAGCTGCTCACAAATCTGTCAATGACGGAATCACACAGAAAGTGGCTGAAACCATCACCCTTAAGGTCAGAGTTAGATATTGAAAAAAATAAATATACTGGTACCTATAGACTATCACTGAACTGAATCAGTTAAAGTCATAGATGTAGAATATTCATAAAAAAGTATGATGGCAAATGGCAATAATGTGTTGATAGTGAACTATCTCCAATAAAGCTTTCATAAAAAAGAAATCTTTGTTCATGTATAAAAAAGAATTATCTGCATATCAATAACCTATAATTGTAAACATTTGCTGTGTATATCAGATTTATCATTGACATCATTTTGTATTCTAGCAACACCTTGGTGTTGGCTTGGGAGAGAATCGTCATGGCATCCACCGTGCACAGAGATGGTACGATGCCACCGACAAAGCTAGAGGATACACAATGGTAAATACTGCTAGTTTCATTCAAACTAATAAATCTCAACATTATAAAATCTTATTTCTTCTTTAATATGGAGGGAGAAAAATAACCATATGGATTTCTTTTAAATTTAGAGAAAAGCACTTCTTTACACTTTTTTGATTTGATCTAGGGTCCAGTTGCTTATTCTGATATTGCAACACGCGAGCGTTTGGATCGTCCAATGGTCAAAGTGTTCCAGAGACACCCAGGAACTCAGCTGCCTGAAGCCCAGGAAATTATCAGGGTAAGGTTTGTCACCATAATAAAATATCAAGGAGAAAAATTTATTCTAAGATACTATGTCCCTTGAAGTTGAGAATCCAGAATTGTAAATTTGTACAGAACAGATTCTGATAAGGTATACAATCTATGAGAATTTCATACCATATGTATCATCAACACAAGCACCTATGGTAAATACTGTGGAATCATTAACATTTATAACAACTCAATTGTTGTGGATTTCATGGGCATCCTTGCACAGGAATTTCATCAACAATTTTTGAAACATTGAAGTAAATCCACAAAATAACATGCTCATGCACAAAACTTGCAATGAAAAAAATTGGCCCCTACAAATTTAAATGATTGCGTTAGTTAAGTGAATGAACAAGTTTTGCAATTAACCAATGAAATCTGTTGACTTTTCCTGACCTTGTTTTGGCAGAGTGGAGACGGTCTGCTTCAGTCGTTGTCTGCTACCAGCCGTAACATCGGGCTCCTCAAGTTGTCTCAGCTCCGTCTCAGGAACGACATCAAAGGAAAAGCCCTCGCCTCTTCTGTCGACAGCAGTATTATTCGGCTCCGTCGCAGGAAGTCCGACCACAGGTGGACTCTGGGAGAAGCTTTCTAACAATTGGACTTTGAGTGATCATGAATCTTTTGAAGAACTTTGGCATCTTAATGGTTTTTCAGCAATCTTCATGCAAATTACTTTTTATTTCAGTATTTACACTGAAATTGATTTTGATCATGTGCACCTTTGACTTGAAAAAATTATTGATATTGTCTGCCTAGCTTATGTGATCTGAAAAAGCAAGCACAAGTTGTGAAAATGCCAGTGCTTTTGTTGTTATAAACATGTTTGTTAATTTAAGTAAATTTGTAATTATACATAGTGATCATGTTTGCTTGTAGCAAAAAGCCAATTAGAAATCAGTATTATGTAACACTTGTGAAGCTTCTTTATTTTGGCGTATGTATCCCCGGTAGATTTTCATAGAATATATCTGCCATAGATCTTCTCATGTTTTGTGACTTTGTTGAGAAGAAACAACAGCATCCTCAGTTGTTCAATGCTGAGCATTTAGTGGGTTCTCTCTTTCTCTATTTTTTTCTTTTGGTAAATGTTTTTCTTTTACCTTGGTGATAAATCTTTAATTATAATTTAGGATATGTCTTTATACAGAGTATTTTGATACAGTATTATATTTATGCAATTTTGCTCAATCTCGGTACCGAGTGCCAGAGCGCTAATGGCTACATCAGGTCTGTGAGGCCAATCTCTGCTGAAGAACTTTGTTGTTTTGTTCTGTCTAAACTGTGATACTTACTCTTGTTTATATATAAATATATTTATATTTTGTTAATGATTTTATTGTTCCATTATGTTCCAGTAATGATCAAGTTAAATTTTTACATGGATTGATATGTTAATGGTTGAATGGTTATATCAATTAATCTTTTTATTTTTACAGAATTAACTTGTACAAAGGCTCGAAATTAGCAAGACTTGCCACTGTGTTTCTCTAACCATCATTTTTTGCTGATGACAAATGTCTACTATCATTGTTAATTAAATAAGTGTTTTCATCATTTGTAAATCAAAATAAAAAAGTTTCTATAACTGGAGGTTGAACACTTCATGTCCGTATCTCACTGCACAGTATTGTTAATGTTTACAGGAGTGCTATTAAAAAAATTTAAAAAAAACAACACCAAAATCACAGCTTTGTAGTTGGTTTTCTATGAAAAGAAAAAAGAAATGGCCAGCATTGAGGGAGGCACTGTGACCTACACCTTGCAGAAATGACCTCTAGAATGCCAGTATGTAGTTTTATAAATAACAAACAAGTGCAGCATTTGCATTTCATTATTTATTCTTAGACTTCAATATATTATCTTAAATGAGTGAAGGTAATTTACACATACAAAGATATCACAATTTTTTTCTGCATTTATTTTTCCTAGAATGTTTTTAGATAACGCCCACATAATATTATTGATAAAGCAATTACTGTTAGTTCATATGAATCAGTGGAATATTGCCTACATATCAATTATTTACATGTAGGGGAACAATAAATTATTAACACAGAACCAGACCCTGAACATATGAAATAAATTATCCTACCAGGAATCGACCTGGTGACCTAATCGATTTGCACAATTCATAACTGATGGTAGATAATTTTATAATCAAACTAAATTACAGCACTTACAGTATACGCACTAAATGTGAATAGCACTTGTTCTAAATTTTTAGATGGAAAGCTTTACAACTGTTCAGACAAACTCTTGGTACACATACATGTAAATAAATACAATTTCATAAATCCATGAACAATTTTTTTGCAGAGATATGTAATGTCATCCGCAGAGCCTACAACAGTTCCCATACACTGGTTAGCGTAGGCCTCTGATGATGGTGTAATGTGAAATTCCTTACAAAATCTTTCAATATCACAAGAAGCATTAAAATAAAGACACAAGTACAAACTAGGCTAGAAAGACAATGTGGATATACATGCTACATATAACCGACATGGGGGTTGTATTTACACGACTTGTATGTACAATTACAGCCTGAGTGATGAGTACATCCAAAGTTTTAGAACATCCGTAATTAGTAACTGGGCCAGCCCAAGTGATGTGAATTTCCCTTCCCTCCCAAAGCAAGTACCACAATTTTTTATTGGTCGATCCTGGTAATTTATCATGTTCTTAACTTCTTAGTATCTATATCCCCCCCTTAAATTTAAATGAAGCTAAACACTTGGTTCATAATCATAATGAAAATTGGTAGAAAAAAAGCATTCAATGTCAATATTGAAAGAATGGTCCAGCGAATCTATCAAATATCAAAGTGCAACAGCCGTGGGAGTACATGTACATCAAAGAGTTGATATATAAGTTAACAAACAGTAACATTAACAGAACAATCACATTATCTCCATCCTATTATTCAGGTCTAGCACATGACTAGGGGTCTCCCCCTGCTTGGAAAATCTCACACACTGTCACACGCCATCCAGGCCCCAAATAAAACACAGTTTAATATGACTCATGTTCATTTTAAAATGAATTGCAGTCAATGCATATGTTCAATGATCAAAATAATTCATCAGCCCATTTTAAATAAATAAAGAAATATTGCACCATTATTACATTAAAAGAGATTATAACTCTGAATTGATTATTTGCAAAAACTCTTCCACCACAGCATTAGATCACAATTTGTTTACAATTCCTAGAACAGACCTAAGTCCAGAGTAAATAGAACGCAATATAAACTCCGGGACTCCATATAAGATTCTACAGCATGGCGCTGCGAGACTGGAACCATTTTGATCAAGAGAACAGTTTGCACACATCCTTGGAATGAATACACAGTTATATATCAACCTGTCTAGGACAGAGGCGGGGTCATCAACAGGCACAGCCCTTGTCAATGGGAGCTTGGTCTGTGTTGATGGGATTTCTGGGAGTGGCTGGCTTGTGTTGAACACCTGATTCAGCTGCATTCAAGTCCAAGCTACGATACAAGAATCGGTTTCTTCACATTAGCATAAATACCATACATATACTGTAAAGTAACTTTCAATCTTGATGACTTCATCAGTACTTCAAGATCAGTTTCATCACATTAGCATAATTACCATATATATACTCAGTACTGTAAACCAACTTTTAATACCCACCACTTTACTTCATGGTTAACCAGTGGCAAACTGGTTCACTGTGACTAATTTTTGCAATTAACTGACCTTAATCATGTTGAACAAATATATGGATTGGTTCACAATGAAAATACTTGCAACAATGAGGGTTTAGCAAACCTTCTGAAGTTTTCTAGCATTCAAATAAAAGTTGGTTTATAGTACACATTTAGTTGGCAAATCAGAATACAATGTATAAACAACCTGGTTTTTTTTAAATTTATTAAATTGTCAAACTAACTCAAAAGCAGATAAGCTTGAGTCTTAAATTTGATAAATTCGTTTGACAGAGATAAATATATGAAAAATAGTTTTTTTCTTAAGCTTTCATACCTTCCATCTTGAATGTTCTGATAAATCTTTTTTGCTGTGTCTAAAAATGCATCTTCTACATTGTCACCCCTAAAAACAGAGAATAATTATTGAGCCAAACCAAAATCAAACCACATGGCTGAATGTTCAGAATGAGCTTTATTCAAGAGAGTTATCTAAACCTTTTATTCAATATACGTAGATCAATGTGGTAGTGTGCATTTTGTGCAATGTATGATACAAAAGTGAACATTGGCAATGTTAACAATAGTTTAAAATCCATATATGATAGGGAACTTTTGATTGACTAATTTCTTCAAAGCTGCATTTTCTGATCTTTCTTTTAATTTGCTATTAAGGTGTCAGTTAATCTTCAATATAAACCATTTCCTCTAGAAAATTATAAACTTTCACTGAATTACAATTTAGGAATCAGTGTCTTTTGAAAGATCTGTTTACATGTAAATCTAGGAATCTTTTCTGCCCAAAAGAACTTTATCATTATTGTTACAGTATCTAATACACTTACGTTTTGGCACTGCATTCAAGAAACATTAGACCTGAAATTAAATGATACAGAAAATGAAATATGTAAGGTAATAGTCTACCATATTTCTTGTCATTTAAATACTGCATGTCAGAAAATTCTGTTATGGTTTTATTTTCCCCTATTCACGAATCAATCCCGTATCAATGGGAAAATTTAAAAATGCAGTAAACTCTAATAATGTTATCTCTCATCTCTCTTAAAAACAGTATAAACCAACTTTTTTTTATTCAAACCAACAAGTCATTTAGTTTGTCACAACTAATTCACACAAAAATGATCTGATTAGCTACCATGTACAGATCCAGAATATTTTTCCATTGGGGGGGGGGGGGGGGGGGGGGGAGAGTGAGTTGTGTTCAAGGGAGAAGGGAATGGGGCCCCAAAGACTTTACTATTTAAATTTAAACAACACCCACTTCCTAAATCTGCGCAATTAGTGTTTGACATTCAATAATTATTTCTCAGCAAGAAAAACATAATAAGAATCAAGGAAATATTGTATATGTCTATTAATTTTGATGAACATAGACATCAGACAATTCCAAATATCATGTTATATTCATAAATATATTGTAATTAACACTTAATTAAGCTCTACTTACCATTTTCATCAGCAAACTGCTTAGCCTCTTCATATGTAACATCTCTCTGTGCTTCTAAATCAGACTTATTACCAATCAGAAATATCACCTACAAAATCAATTCATAAACACATATTTAATTAAAAAGATCCTCACATGTACGAACATCAATATGATCTACTTCTTTGCGAACAAGTCGCTCTCGTTGAAATACTTAATTGGTACATGTAAAAGATGCCATTCTGTAAAATAGCAACTCACTCTAAACAAATTTTATTCATGAACAAGACATTTTGCAAGGTTCCCGAAAGGCTAGTTGTAGCGAATATTTCCTGCAGCTAAATGTCTCTCATAAAATATTTTACAGATAATCTACATCTTGATCATGAAAATTAGTATGCAGAAACCAGTTTATATCAAGTAACTTGTCATATAATGTCGCAGCGAGTAAAAGCTGGTTTACAGTAAATAAATGCAGACATTTTCTTATTTTACATACCGGTAGTGTCACTGATAGATATGTATGTCTAGTGTACGTCTGGTGTTCAGCATAATGGCATGATGCACATGTATAAATATTTACATTTGTGAGAGAAAACATTATGATGTAAGTTTCAATTTCATTTCTAACCAGACTGATAATCAGTAAGTTGCATGAAATGGGCAAGTAAAATCTAAGAATAATTATGACTATCATTTGACTAAAATATTGGCCTGTTCCAGAGTTGGCCAGAAATACCATTGCTGGGAATTACCAATAGTAAATACAGGTACATCCTGTTCCAGTAAATACTACTGATTTTCACTGAACTGGGAAATACACAATTAAATTCATTTGTTTGATTTGTTATTTCTAAAACAAGTTTAGGAAATACGATATACACAGTAAGGCCACATAAAATTACATTTTAGATTCTCATCCCCACCTGCCCCCCAAAAAGTTGCCCCCCTGATGTATTTTATTTTATTTTGAAAAAAAAGTTGTGTGGAAATTTTTTTATCAGAAAACAAATATTTGGCTCGGTAGACAAAAAAGTCAGAACAATAATGGCTGCTTGACCATGTTGACATATGGATTATCGTTTGATTTCAGCCATGTTTGTTATCATAAGGATACGAATGTCAACATGCATTAAAAGTTGAGTTGAAATAAAATGGAATTGAAAGATTACAAATTGGTTTGTGTAGTCATATTAGCATTAACAACTAAAAAATACAGTGAAATAGATATTTTTCAAAAAATTAAAATCCACCCACCCACCCCATATTTTTTGCAAATCAGGATGAGAATCTAATATTAATTTTATTTGGCCTGAACATAAAACAGTATTCAGCATACCGGTACCTTGCCATTTCACTGTCAGTATTACGAATCTTAAATTCACCGGCTACAGAACAAGTTTCAGTCCAAATTTTTCAACCCCAAGTTTTGTATTTTACAGATTTATAATCAAAGCACAAAATAAACTTAAATCCTGTAATAATTACTGTAGTGCTGTTACCAGCAACAATCAAACAATCACACATGTTGTTTTAACAAATTGACTCTTGACAGTTATGTGCTCCTGTTTTGGGGAGATATTTACATTGAGTGGGGCTAATTGGCTTCTTCTTAGGTGTGTTGCAAACTGAGGTAGTAACCCAGTCACACTTTTTTTTGGCCCATTTTTCACAAATATCAAAGAAACCAGAAACTGGAACTTTTGGTTTTGTGTTTATTATTACTGTATAGATGCACCTATATCTGACTAAAATCTTAAAACAAACTAGACAACATTAAGATGGTGACCATTTCAAAGGGCCCCGCTTTACTAATGGACAAAAGGGTGAAAATAATTATAGAGAATTTTGCTCTGACCTTGACCTATAACTTAGAAATTTTCCAGCTGGCACAGAACTTCTAATTCAATCTCACTATCCCGTACATACAGGCATTTTTGTTCAATCTGAACAAGAATAAGCAAATGGGAAATTATCTATGGTATAAAACTGATTATAGAGAGATCCGCTTTGACCTTCACATTGACTTAGTTCACGGTCACTGCATTCCATTTACCAAAAAGCTCTGTTTAAGTAAAGTATTAGGGGCTAAATGGAGAGCATATATATGCTCTTAAAAAGGATTGTGATCCATTATGACCTTGACACTTGATCTACAAACATCTATCAAAGTCACTGCATACCCTTTGATCAAAGGCACCGTGTGGGTGAAGTATGAGCCAGATTGAAGCAAAGGTAGAGAAGATATGCTCCGGACAAGGATTTTTCAAATAATTCTGCTATGACCTTCACATTTGACCTTAAAAATTGGTTCAAGGTTACTACAAATCCTTTACTCAAAAGCTCTGTTTATGTGAAGAATGAGCCAAATAGGGCTTAGTGGAGAGTATATATATGCTCTTAAAAAAGGATTTTTGTGTGATCCATTAAGACCTTGACACTTGACCTACAATCATCTATCAAAGTCACTGCATACCATTTGACCATGGACACTCTCTGAGTGAAGTATTAGCCATATTGGACCAAGGGGAGGGAAGCCCGGACAAGGATTTTGTCAATAATTCTGCTATGACCTTTACCTTAGACAAAAAAAAACATGGTTCAAGGTCACTGCACACCCTTTACCCAAAGGCACTCTGTGGGTGAAGTATGAGCCAGATTGGGCAAAGGGGAGAGAAGACTTGCTCCGTACAAGCGATCTCAGACAGACAGACGGACAGACTGATCACTATAGGGCACCCACAGAGCAGGACCCTAATAACACTGGTGTATGAATGAACCATGTTTTGAGCATTCATATGTTACAGTAGATGCGAAATGCATTACTGGCTAGCAAAACATGTCATAGCTAACAAGGTGTACTATTGTCTACATCCCAACAGACCTGATTAAGTACCAGTATGTAGTTGTACTTTATTTCCAAATATTTCCCAGGAAATACCAGTATATCCAATCGTCCTGGGGAATACGAGTATTTCCCCCTTTTTTTGTCAACCTTGGCCTGTTCTATGGGGTTTGGTTTTGGTATATATAATGGTAATTACGTAAAAACTATAAAATTTTCAATTAAACAATAAAAGGTAAATACCAATAAAATGAAAATATATGGATTTAATATCATGTTCTGGGGTCAATAACAGTAGTAAATTAATAGTAACGTGGTAATTTCATGCATTCGTGCAAAGGCATTGTTTGAACTGATAACCAAGTAAATGTACAAGGCAATTCAGCTCATTGAGAGATTATTTTAAGCATATTTATTTTTTATAGGAGAAAATGAATCAAATGTCTCTGGTAACATTTTTTACAAATGAATAAACAGAAGGGGATACCACAGTTCTGGTAGTTTAAAGGAAGGAGGTCTGTTTTTGTGTTATGACTCTCCGGTGATGTGATCACACAACAGTAAACAAACTCACTGTGTTGGGATTTGTTAGGTTCCTCGCATCTGTAAGCCAGCTACTTAGGTGGTTGTATGTGCTTCTCCTAGTAAGAAATACATAAATATCAGAACATGGTTTTTTTTTCTATTTAATCACAATCAGCAACATTGAAAATAAAAACCCTGATATTTCAATGACTATGGATGATTTCGATGTTAAAATAAAGAACTGTCAATGTCTTATATAATCAATTTTCTTTAATTAGGTTCCTTGTTGATTTTCTTCAAACTTATTTTAGTATATTAATTTTTAATACATTAAATTGAATTCAGATTGCAGTTTACACATTCTGAAAAGGATACAGGTTAAATCCTCTTGTACAAACAAGGGGAACTAATTCAAACTATTCTTTTGACTTTAGTACCACATAAAAACCATACTTTTCAATTGTCAAACACCAAGTTCTTTGCATAGCCTTTAATTTGTAAAAATCTCTTTCATAACAAGTTGAGAAGTGACCTTGTGATATCGTAAACCATCAATGCCCCTGCTGCTCCTCTGTAGTAGCTCCTGGTCACCGCCCGGAACCTCTCCTGACCGGCAGTGTCCCAAATCTGTAACTTTATCTTCTGTCCAGAAACTTCAATAATCCTAACAATTACAAAATTTCATTCTTTTCTTAAGGTTTTAAAGAAAAGAGGACATTCATACTTAGGAGTTAAACTTTGAATGATTTAAAATCTACAGGTGTGATGTGTGAATTTTAATTGGTAAGACAAGTTCTAAAGATGTATTGGCAACTGGTATGGTGCATCTTACTGCAGTTTTAAATGTAATAAATTCTTTGTATTGTATTGTTCAAATTCATTGTGATGGAAGTTCATTTGTTGAATTTAAAAATCTAGCAGACTTTCAACAGTGTGGGGTTTTTTTGGGGTCAAGTGCAAGACTCTTCGTATATTTATTGTAAATTCTCTGTAAATAGAAACAACTTCAACAAGTATTAAATAACATCATAGTTATTAAAATCTGAAAGGTCAAAATCTTTTACAAGTGTGAAAGACATCACCTTTAGATTACCTCGGTACCAGTGAAAATTACCATTAAATTTTCTTCTTCAAAATATATTATTTAAAAATATCATGTTTCCTTTATTCTAGGGATTGGACTCTGGAGACTTTCCAAACAAAACATTGCCCTTACAAAGGAATTATTCAATAACTGCAATAGATGCTACAGTCACTACAGATAGTGAAAGACTACGAGAAACTGGAAAAAAAAAATGGAAAATATGGATGTAAAACTGTTTCTATGTATAAAACGCACCCAAAAATGAAAAAAAATAATCGATCAAGATTTTATAAAAATCTGGTATGCAAATAGACCGATCATTTGTACAAGTTGTTAATGACAGTATACAACATACAAACACTTCTCTACCATGTACATGTTATTCTACAGTTATCAAAGAATTAGACTAATTATCAATTAAGTCATTACTTTTGTTCTTTTTAGGTTAGATCTGCAGATATAATTACTTTTAAGCACTTGGAATACATTATCAACACATACAGGATTTTTATAAAATCTTGATCGATTATTTTTTTTCATTTTTGGGTGTGTTTTACACATAGAAACAGCAGGTTTTCCCCAGCTTTTAACAACCAACTTTGGGAGTGCATACATGTATTTTACACAGGTGGGTACAATACACAAGGTAATTTCCAAGTTTAACTAACAAGACAAAATCTATTCTTTCATATTCTGTTTGTAATAAATTATTCTATTCGGTTATCTTCAATTTGGGCTTTGGCACCACAACATAGCATAAATTGCTTTCTATTACAAAATTGAAACTAATGGTAAAAATTTTACATTTTCATTAATATATCAAATGTCCACAGATGGATGGCCAAACAATAAACAATACTTACAGTCTCACATCATTTGAAAAAAAAAAACCCAGATAGGACCATATTCACATGAATGGCATGAATAAAAGTAACAAATATATGGCATTATACCTTGTTCCAAATTCAACTCCAATAGTATGTGGACAGTCTGCCATAACTGTAATGGAATTTTAGAACCACAAATTCACATTTACATTATATATCAAATGCTACAATATGGTACTATACAAAATTTTGTTCCTCATGGAAAAGATGGATTTAATAAAAAGATGATGCAGTTTGATAACATTGATTAAGATAAAAAGAATACTTAAAAAAAAAAGTAAAAGTACTTAAATTCTCATACTTTTTTTCAAATTATTATTTTATTGACAAGTTCATATACTAGAATATAGTGTGCAAATATTTGAATTGTTTGTAAAATACAACATAACACAGATACAGCAAAAATGTTTATATGAATAATGATATTAGCGGAGTCAACTTCATTTCCTTTATCCAAAAATTGCATTATAAAGTTATCGCATGTTAAGCATTACAGTTAAAACAAATCGAATTGACTTGTCCCTGATGCTTTGCTACAGGTCTGTAGCTCCCCATCTGAAAAAATTTGGATGGATGACCTGAGAGCTACAGTTGCTTGCGTGTAAAAAAAGTTGCAATTTATGTCCCACAACATCTTCCACTAGGTGTAGACTGAATATTCAAATTCTGGGGAAATAATTTGTACCATTAAATTCTTCACATTTACTACTAAAGTCAATTGCTTTCTGGCATCAGACTTTCTCTTAAACAGGCCTCAGAAAAGAAGCATGTTAAATTCACTTGCAGATCGAGAGTTGCCATTTATACATGTAAACAACTACCCTACTTCACAAAATGGGGCTGGTGATGGTGTATAAAAGTATAAATGAGACAAGTGACAATATTTGTAGTTAAATATCTGAGGATTTTATTTGCAATCGGGCATTTGTATAGAATGTGTTTGAAAATAAGATTAATCAGTCTAAAATGAGTGCAAGTTTTTCTGTGCTGAATTGCAACTTTTTAACATGTACTGAACTGTAATTCCCAGGTTGTCCATCCAATTTTTTTCACACCAGGAGCTACAGACCTGCAGCTACCGGGTGATTCACTTTAACCATATTTACTGTGAAACTCACATTTCTTTTCTGTAAATTGATGAAGAAGACAGGATTTTCCAACTCCCATGTCACCGATGATGATGTACTTAAATATGTACGAGTAATTATAAGGGCCAGCCGCCATGGTTACACCTGTTGATATCTATGCAAAGAGGAAGGAAATTAGCTAACAGTACAAGCTGAAATAAACACCGACATCAAAATTTACATTGTTTATAGTATAAAATGACCTGATGACATGTTCCAAAACATAATTCAAGATATCTTTAAAGGGACTAAAACATTCATCAGTCCTTCTCTATCATATTATTATGATTCTCATACAACAAAATATCAGTAATGAAACTCTGAATTTCTGATCTTTATTTTAATGTCGCTCAAGATATGTGATTTACATATCTTAAGCCTATGTAGCTCTAGTTATTTTTGTACCCTTCTCTTGAACGAAAGCAGAAGCAATGCAAAATAGCACTGAAGGGGGTGGTCATTTTCATGTTTGTAAACACTGACTGTTGCCTATCACGGATTCAAATCTTTATCAAACAGTTCGATTTAAAACATGTTTTTAAAATTAGTGTAGTTTCTAGTTATAAATCTCTTTTATCTTATACCTCCTCCCAATCTTCAAATAGATGTAGTGCACTATGTTGTGAATCAGCAACAGCAATATGGCGGAGTATGTACGCAGCGCCACCTGTCAAGGACATTAAAATTTAGAATTCCGATCCCGATGCAAAATTCCTACCCCCCCCCCCCCCCCCCCCCCCCCATTAACACATATATACACCGACAAAATATAATGTTATGTTTGAGGTAAAGACCCTAATGTATAATGAAACTATGTTTTTCTACGGTACAAACAATGTAAAAAAAAATGCCCTCTTCTCATCAAATATGTAGATAAGACGAATCTTATACTGTTTATTCAACGGTTTGTTCTCCCTCAAAAGATGTTTACAACGCTCGAGAAAATCACTTTATAGTAATATCTAGTACCTATAAAATAGAATGTCAAACTAACAATATTTGTACTGTGTAAAAAAATAATACAAAAAGTGACCACAATCTAACATCGCTATGATGCCTTTGTTGTCAAAAGCGGGGGTTTGGTTAGGGTGTGGAGGGGTCATCAAAATCGACCAACGGAAGATCTAATTCATTATTCCGAATTTCATGTCGTTTAAGATTAAAAAACAAATCTTACATCACACCATTGTCCGGTTCTTTTGGTACGATGGTGGCAAATTTCCAGTTCTTCAATTATGAACAATTACCTACAGTGGTCCACGAAGTCATGCTCTCTACATATATATTATTATACATTAAGATTAATCAAGATTGATAAAGGCATCAAATTTTGCATCATATCATATTCATATTGGATAAGATCAGTAGGGCCACGGAGCATACCTGAGCCGCTTCAGATATCAATTTATCCGAGAGTACAATGTAATTGCATAACGGCAAGATATCGAAATTAATAAAAGAACAGTTTATTTATTGTCAATCCTGGAATGGTAAAATCCACTCCCGATTACGAGCTTGATTATGCTACCAATGTAAAGAGAAAACAGTGTGATTTCCAATTTTCTACCCACGGTCAACTAATATTGAATGTAAGGAATACGTTTATATCTTTGGAATTGTAAGAACACAGAGCCCAAGTTTTTCATTAAGTAATTTGTTTAGGTACCTAGCACAAAGGTGGACGAAACGAAAGAAAGCAATCTCAGTATTTAAACCCGATAGTTAATGAAATCAGGGATCTAATAACCGCGGGGACCTCACAATTACGCGTGTGGGGAAATGTAGTGACATATGCTTAGGTCGCCAGATTATTAAATCTGGCCGCGAATAGAAATGTAATAAAATTGACAAAAAGAGATGAAACAGTTCGTTAATCAAATTATATTGCTAATAAATTCCGCCAATCCCCGCTGTATAGTCTCTATATATACCCGTATCGCTGCTGACACTCCGCAAAAATCATGATTCGTTCTTCATATTGGGATTTTTAAAAAAAATCTTTCATCAAAATATGTCTAATTGAAAACTTCAATCTAGAAAGCGATAGGTCTGTCTGGGACAACCCGCATCTCCCCTCACCATCAGTTGCAATGGTTTTAGGAAACATTCTCAATATCTTAATCACTTAAATCCGAAATTGACATCAAATAACAATTAATAATTGATTTTTTGCAAAGACACTTTGATTAATGGCCTCTACTTTCTCTTGATTGAAAAATCTAATTTTCTTGTCAAGATTCGAAAACACGATAATGTAATTCATTTAAGATAGAATATTCACCAAAATGTCTTATATCATGCGTTATCTCCCAGCAGTGACGGAGAGTCAATTTTGTAATTATGTTGCGCTCATAATTATGGCGAACGTCGAAGACGAAGAAGAAAAGGTTTATCAAGCACAGCATCCATCACATGATTAGAGCAACCTACTAGTTTTTGGCGTACCACGAGAAATCTACAAGATTAGAAATTGACTTCTTTTCTTTCATTATTTCTCCATTTATTTCCCCAGAATTCGTTTGGTTGCCTCAAAAAGATTGATCAGCCTCGATAGAACAGACAAAATTTGATAAGGAAAATTTGGATTACGTGTTGTTTACAATTTCTTCTGTAGTCAGGCTGAGTATTGGCTCCTTGATGAATATATGCATATGGAATTCATATTCAGCATCTAATTCAATGATTGAGAAAATCTTCGTGTTCGGATGTGATTCGGGTGAATTTGAAAATTGTTTAACTCGACGAAAACACACAATTAGCATTCGACAGACGTGTTGCATGTAGGAAAAGGGTCTATCAATTTGTTATTTTTAAAGCATTGATCTGATTAAAGTTATAACCTGACAATCTTTTCACCAAAAAATGAGCGGGGGAGGGGGGGGGGTCGGTAAAATGTAATCTTATTGAAATAACCTCGATGTGGCTATAAAAAACAAAGTATTGTGAAAGGATATCTCAACAGAACTGATAATCTGAGGCATTGGTCAACTGAATGGCAGATTTCACGGTCCATTGACTTGCCGACGTCCGACTGTCCGGCTGCATGAGTTCACTCTGGTCACGGTGTGATTAATGATAGATTGATAAGTCCGTTTTTATCCGAAACTCGCTTATCACGTCCAAAAGTTAACACGATAATCATGTAGAGAACTCAGCAAACGTGATAGAAAATCAATGAGCATGACAGGGTCGCTTATGGCTTCTCAATTTACCTATCATTATGAGGGATTAGCGGGGAGAAGTTCTCGGAAGAATTAAGTGCAAGTTGAAAAAGAAATAGTAGGAACTAAAAAATCCCCGGATAAGTGAAATATAACCACTCGATTGAAGTTTGACCACCACGGACACTACACTTAAATTATATATAGTTTGTCCAATGAAAGTAATCCCATGAGGCGCATAAACATCGAACTGATAACCGGTCAGAAACGCTTTATCTAATTTGAAAATGACAAATTGGGTCTATATTAATTCCCCTGGATCAACGAATTTACTGTCTTGCAATTGATTTGAATTGATGTTTGTAGATCCACAGAAGATATCAACAATTTTTCATCAGTGACATTATTTGATGAAAATATATGAAGACAGATATTTGGTACTGAAAGAAATTTCCGCTGTAAAAGCGAGAATGTCAGTTAAAGTTTCAACCACATTGAACAAATCTGAGAAGAAAGCAATTGGTCTTAATTCAGATGCACTGAGCTTGTTGAGTGAATGCGATCATCCTGAAAATTAAAAGAACGCGAAAACACATCAGCCCATTCATTTATCTTCAGAACAATCGCCTTTAAAATGGAACCAACGAAGGGATAAACCCCCAGCTCTAATTGAAGACTGGAGGAATTTTTAAAAAATGGAAAAGATTAATTTGAGAAAAACATCAGTCTTGTTAAAAACATATATAGTCGAGTTTTATAGACCTAATGGTACCAGTACATATGCTTGTTAAGGAGTCTGGGTAGTCAACAAATTACCCGTCATATCTACCTTAATTTATTTTAAATGATTTGTTTTGCTATATACTGTTTTTTAGTATTTTAAAAATCCATATACGACTCGTATTTTATCTTTTTCAATGTTTTCTAATATATTTACACAGAGCTTTTCTTCTTAAGGACATTTATATTGTCTAAAAATGGCCACCACCATCCAACAAACGTCAATTCTGACGATTTCACAGAAATTATATTAACTCTGAACATATGTCTTTGGTTGACTACATAAATATCTGTATACAAACAAATCGTAGAAAATCAGGCTAACTTAACTCAAAGAATGTTCGATTTTTCCCTCTGATTAAAGTTGATGGAAAAGGCAAACTTACTTTCAAGCCCACAGTAATTTATTCATTAGAGTGCAACCTGAGTTTCAATTATTTCTTTTTATTTATTAAGAGAAAACAATTCATAAAATGTTGGTATATAATGTATGTAAAATCTAGCCATTATAATTGATTTTTGTATTTGAACATATTTTATTGCATTATATATTACAATGGGATTGGGCACAAGTTACAAAAACTTAATTCGCCCTCTCTCTACATGTTGAACAACAAATACAATGTTATTGTAAATACGTCTCAGTTTGTTATGTATTTATTTAATAATAAATTACACCAGTACTTAGATATTTGATAGTAACTGTTAATGTTATTTAATATCAGTGTTGCATGTATGCAAAGATGAAGAGATAAATAAATAAAAAATGAATAAGCAAAATGTTATCATTATAATTTTTATCATTACCTCCATTATTTTTCCAATTCAAAGGGTACCAATATAGTTTTAAGAAATACAAAAATACTCGGTAAGAAATAATATCTCACGTTTTTTTTTCAAGGCAATATGACCTATGATATCACGAAATTGTTTAATTAAGTTTACACGTGTTACACTTCTAGTTGCAGGTTTTTCTCTAGTTCTTAAAATAAAAACACTACGCGTTATATCAGGTTTTGAATGTTGCGCAAAGGCCTTGACCAGAAATTCATTTACACAATTATATTGTGTTGGGGCCTAGAAGAGACAGACTGGTGTTTATAAGTGACTCCTATGGGTGATGAGATGCTTTCCTCCACGTGTCTTGTGGGACAAATTGGGGTTGGGGTTGGGGTTGGGGTGTAAGGGCTACGGTTATGAACTCCTCGCGAGTAAATGTGGTAAGTCTTTCAATCAGACTTATCTCAACACAAGATAAAAAAAAAAGGTGAAAAGTGATGACAATTCAAGAGATTTTTTATCTGATCAAATCAAAAGGGGGAAAATCTGCGAAAAAATAATTAGGCGCTGGTCGCCACCTGGTTTACAGATATTGTTTTTATAAATTGAGACCTTTTTCGCGTTGCTGGGTGATGATCCTATTATTCAATGGATTGCACGTTTTGAGACTCATTGTAGTTTAAAACAAAGAAAATTGGTTGTGATATCGAAATACAGCAAAAAAATTGACGCGATCTAAAATGACATATTGCTAATCCCCTGCAATGTAGATGTAGATTCTTTGTTAAAAGCATTACATTGTCCACAGTCTGTTGCATGATTAAATATATACAGCGTCTATTTTACACCATCTGGAAGAATATCTAAATCATGACCCGATGAATAATGAAATAGGATAAATCAGAGTTATTATCTTATATAGAGCTCTCAGATTATATGTGTAATGATCAGAAATTGAAAATGACAATTTAGCTTTAAAAGTCTCGACGGTTACTGTTTGAAGGTTCTTTGTCCAAACGTTATGAGATATGTTTGAAGGGTATTACATTTTCAGGGGCAGTAAATCCAACATATATAGAAACCTACATCTGTATGAATAAAACGTGAAGTCATAAAGCCTATGATAACCAGAGGGTATATTTCCGCCGAAAGGGTCGGGGGGGGGGGGGGGGGGTACCTCAAAGAACACACTGATGAGAAAAGAACCAGACATCCCAACCTGGGAGTGAGTCGAGGCCCCGATTGGATAAGGTGTACACTGTGTTAAGGCCCAGGACCCCAGGACTAATTCATCATTGATCTGAAGATTTTCAAGGCTCATCCACTAGAGGACTAGATGTATTGAAGTCGTCAAACGGGCAACTTTTAAAGAAGATGGGAAAAAAGCTACAAGGGAGATTAATTCTGAGGCTCCGAAGAAAGACTTCAGCGGCAACCAATCCCATTGATGATGTGGACAGCTAAAAGTTGATGAGGTCTTTTTCACACTGACTTTGTATAATAGACAAGTAGGTGTATAATTAAGTCCCTACTTCAACTTCCGGTGAATGCTTAATCTGGTTTCATCTATTAGATAGAAAGATATTGTTACATTTTCTCTGAATTATTAAAAATAATAATTACATCATCTGATAAATTAAAAGAGTAAAAGCAAGGGTTTTAAAGTCAAAAAGCGTAACCGACTAAGATGTTTTTAAAACTATCAAGTGGTTCTGAAGTATGATATCACATCATATATACTTAAAACTCTTCCACAGCTGTCGTTCATTGGGACTTGTGTTACCATATACAGCTCACCGGAAAGATCTAGTACACATAATAAACAAAGTTTTAAAAAAGAATTTAAAGAAAACGCATAAAAACAACATATGTTTCAGGGATATAAAATTATATAACACGTGCTTGTTCAGAATATGAATATATATATATATATATATATATATATATATATATATATATATATATATATATATATAAAGTGTGCTGTGTTTGAAAAGAGCCGTCAATCAGTCATTATATATACAGTCAATATGTGTGAAATTGATAATTATAAAAAAAAAAATTGTGGGAAAAGTAAAACGTCAAAAAATAACTGTAGACCGGCTGTCAGCTTCGTGAAATCATACAGACATTTCCTGCTATTCTTTTTAATTTTTTCTGCTAATGAGAGATTTTTCATGTCTGAAATTAATATACAAATGTATTTATATAATTGGACAAAGTTTGAGCTTGTATATAACAGTACACCAAACATACAGGGCATTACTTGTGATTATGTATATCATGTATTCAGACTTGTATGGTGCTATTGTTTCTATGACGTGTACACACTTAGGCCAAGTGGGTGAAACCAAGTCTGGTAATATAACACTTAAATCCAAAAATAAATATGAAGCAAGAGTTGCCAAATTCAAAATCCCACACAATTAGTATACTGTTTATTACAGGTACGTATATAGAAATTCAATCTTCAATTTTTTTCTTCCTTCAAAATGTTCATGAAAGTTCAAACTCGGCAATAGTACCCATATTTCTGTCTTTGATTTAAGAATTCCACCAAATTCCACTATAATTCCGCTTTAACATATTGTTCACACGACAGTTTTAGATATTGTTGAGTAATTTGATATGATTAGAAACCTCACAAGATCGACAGTGATTAAAGATTTCGACATAGATATGAAATTTCAGAGCTCGAATGACAAATTTCCGGATGATGCTTGCAATCATGGAATATAAACTTTACCCAATTTATTTATTCAATAACCATGCTCAATGGGTGATTTAATTTTGTGAAATTGGATCTCTGTGCTGGTGAATCCAATCTGCGATATTCATTTAATATCTCCGCCACAAAAGATGAAGCCCCATTTTTCCTCATTACACTTAGAAGGGTTTTCCGATGATCCCCCGATAAGAACCAAATTTCACTTTCTAATTTTGTTTGATAAAATACAATTTTGTAATTTGATTGAAATTTGGGTACACTTTATCTGTTCTTCGTCATATGATACGAGTTATTGTATAAAGCGATCCGGCGTTTGATCTATCTAATATCTGGGAGTATGTATGTAAATAAGTATACATCGGCTGAGTCCGACAGCTGCTGGGGAGAGTCATGGCGCTAATGTTGTGACGGCTCCGTATACGACCTGTCATTTTATTTGCAATTGGAGAGATAACAATGTCATGAATATTTATGACATGCAAACGATTATCATAACCATGCAAAGAGGGGCCATTCCCCTGTGAATTATACATGTTACCATACTTCGGGGGGAATTGTCCTAATGATTCCTAATTTTTGGCGCATTTATGGTTTTATATAGTTCACCATGTCTGTAGATGTCAACTGATTAGAACAAATAAACAAGGATAAATAGTAGACTCTTTGACACCAGTATGACTACAATTACTAACTCCACACAGGACCTGTGAACTTTCACTACAGATTATACGATTGTTGACACGATCCATGTCTTCTACATGCTTCAAATATATTATTTCTAAGATTTATATTTTCAACCATCTACGATGTGTTTAACTACGCACAGCATATAAATCAACAGTTGTATGGACATGAATATGCAGGAAATGAATATCTTGGTTCTGAGGAACTGACATATTTCACTCCCATAACTTACATTTTTACATTTTCTCTCGTATAAAGTACTAATTGTAAAGAGTCTCAGTTATAAAGAACTTAAAACACGTGTCAAGAGGCCTTCGTTATAAGCAAGTTTTACTGTACAAATATTTATAAATTCATACCAAGAAATAAACAGTTCACCTCTTCAGAGGGAAACTTTTGATTTTATATTAATTTTCTCTACTAGATAGAGAAGATAGAGAGATAGAACGAGACTATTTTCCTAATATGAATGGCTCTGTAAAAAGTATTTGTATAAAAAGCGTGTACTTTTGTTTATGTCATTTTTTTTAAAAATCTTTTTTTTTAGATTTTTTTTTTCCATAATAAAATACAGAAAACGTCCCAATTCCCCCAGACGTGTAAATGTGCATAAGGAAAATAGGCACTGACACGCCAAGTCTATTCTTTCACCATTTGTTGAATATAAATGATCTTATTTGGCAAGTAGATTGTGCTAGTGTAAATATACATTGGCATTATCCTAGTAAGTCAGGGAAATTTGATTTAGCTCTGATAGAACTCGTAATAACAAATCCAAATACATTTTCAAATAATGCATGTCCCCTCTTAAGTGTAAAGAAAATAACCAGACGGAATGGTCTTGAACATTTTTAATTGGTTGTATCTCTGACACTCGTCGTACTTTCTGGACGGAGAGGGGGGTTCCGGGATGATCAGATCACACATTTGTTGATGATTCCACTTAAAACTTTTCCACGATATTCAATTAGTGCTCGACAAATGGAAATTTCGTCAATCTTGCATTAGGATGTCCATTTACAAATGCCAATATTTAGCAATCCAAGGTATCGGACTGGAAAATGTCCAGAACGAAGGATTCGGGGCCTCATTTCGCCGAGTAATCCTGGTCTTTGTAAAATTGTATTAGATTTTAGATGGTAGTCAATTATTTCCACAAATTAACAATCACTAAAATCTATTTGAACAGCAAATTCCGGATTTTCAATTCAATGCTCAGCAGTGAGACCGACTTCATCTTGAATAAATTAGTCCCTGGCAAGTGTTGTTTCGCTTTTTCTGGCCTTTAGGAATTCAATTAACCAAATCGCATCTCAAAAGTTTTACATAGCTTCCAGGGAAAATACCGGCCCTCAAAGAACTTCGTTCTGCAGCTTATATTGTTGAAAAAATAAAACAATGAATTCTTGTATTATTCGAATCTAAATATTTGTAAGCCATTAGCCCACGATTTTAAAATCGTAATTGGTTGTCAAATATCTCTCCTACGAGTTGTGCAAATACAAGGGGTGGTTGTCTTTGTTTGGTACTTCTTACCAATTCTCTCACTTCACATATCCATGGTATCATGGTTGTAATTTGAAGCCCAGATTTCACCATTCTTTTTACCTGCAGTACACTTCCGGTACAAACAATGTATTTCCGGGGATTCTGATGGATGTTTACCCATTAAGTTAGTAAACAATTTGACATCTTTCTATCAATTAGGTATATTTGCCATCGTTCCTCTAGACGAGATTGGTTATTCCAGCTAATAGCCCACCGATAATGGCGTCCGATAATTAAGTTCTATCGGCCTATCTTCCTCAACGTTTGTACGAGGACATGGGTATTAACGCTGTCCTGTTTTCTTTCCATTTTGAATGGTTTGCCTCGTTGGACAAATTAGCGCGTATGAATTGGTCACATACTTGATATACCTTTGTCCGTAACAATAACCCTGGAGTTATTTACTCTTCCAAAATGAAAAACTGTTAACTCCATTAAAAAAGTTTTGTATTTTGATAATTTGTTGCTTTTTTCATTAATAGTATAATTAATCTATTTCAGCGATGGTTTCGCTACAATATCAATGTTTACTCTCGCTTTCATTGGTATTGACTCAGTGTATTTCCTACAAATTGCCAATAAAACCCACTGGCGATATTTCACTAACAGATATTTTTTATCTTGGTAATTTGGCAATTAGTGAGATTAGCAGAACAGAATAGGCTAAACGTCAAGTGATATAAATATTTGTCATTGCATGTTAAGCTGTGGCTAAATAGTTCTAGACCATATACATGTACCAGAAATCGATTCGAGTAGACTCTTGGCGTTATATATCTCAACCTAATGACTTAAACGCTGCTGTCAGTGTATGACTTATATCAAGAACTAATTTATAAAGATAATGTCACTTGCACTGCGCCGAGAAATTTCTCATGTGGCCGGCAAATAAAGAGATCTGTTTTATTTCTCTGCTTTAATAAGAGTTTAGTTACAGTGCGACGTCAGTGACATCTATCATTAAGGTGGGTATTCGTCTGAGTCACCGCGAAGCAAGACGCTTTTTTAAGGAGAGGGTGAATTAAAACTGTTTAATCTCGACATTCTTGTAATTGAATCAACAAAACGACTCCGAATAGATGAGAGACTAATGAATTAAGTTTCGTAATCATTCCTTTCGCTTTAACTGTCCCAAGTCGATGCCATCACAGTCTTCTACCGGTGTATGCTATCCGCATTCATCCATTTAATGTGTATTGTACAGAATATGATTTGATTTATTCCTGGCAATTTATGATTAAATATCGATTCACTTCACATATATCATGCACGCCATTTTAGAGTTATTTTAGAAATTAAAGGTACATCACAGGTTAGTCAGCAGTTTCAAAGCAATTGGGGCCCCTATAGTCATCCGGAAATAAAAAGCTGGCTGTTATAGGTTTGAATTATTATCTTAATATCTGTAATGTATACTGTTATATTTCAGAATGAACTAAGAATAAATCATTAATACAGTCGGCAAGATGGATAAATATATTCAATGTGATGGAAGACCATTTACAGGAATTACTGTCCAAGACTGGGTTAAATACGCACTATGCTTCATCAATATATATTGTTTGCAGCCTTCACCTTTATACAATTGGTATTTTATCAAAGATAATCGATGAATAGAGCAATTAGTGGCAAATGGAAAATAGAAACAATTTATATATACACAAACATGATAGCTCATATGGAAAAAGTACATTGACTTCGGGACTGATGCAAAACTTAAGCAAAAGGAGAGCATGCGCGTAAAACAATGCCTCGAGCTAGCTGACCTCGGGTACATTTATGCTAGGAAAAGGAAGATGATTTAATAATTAATGTGATATGATATATGTTACCAGGAACAGACATTCTCTGATACATGGCTAGCCGTTTTAGCGTTTCTGTCATGTATAGACAGTAAGATGCTCGTCTTAATACAGTCAACTCTTGCCCACTAATTTATTGTTAAGTTTTTTTATTTTCTTAAAGGTACTAGATAGAAGTCAACTTTAAGTCAGTTTTTATTGTATATTTTGTCTAGTTAAGGCATTATACGATGTGGTGACCGCTATCTTCATGTTGCTGTTCAACATCTCATCGAGGATTTTCATTCAATGTAAGACGTGACTGGAGCCAAGCTTTCAGCCGAGCTTACGATCATTCAATAGAAGGTTTCTATCGTAACATTGCTTACCGACTTTGACGAGACCGTAGATTTGATGATTTCATCTGAAGGACAGTTCTATATGTACTGCGACAGGATTCCAACAAGACGCAAGTCAAATCTGATCCTACTTCCGCAATTCTTAACCGGAAGTGAAGGATTAAATCGGGTTGAAACTTATCTGTTTGGTGTGTGAGACCTACCAAATACTTCACAAAATGGGAATATATACATTCGCTTTGAATTTCATTTGCATTTTTAAAAATGAATACACAAACTACATGATTAATTCTTGTAAAATAGTGCAACGTTTTATAATGAAAGTATTTGCGACTGAACGATGGTAACAGCTAGGACACAAATGAGTAATCAATTCAGATGAATAATCATACTATGTTAACTGCAATATGATGACCATGAGTGATTCACTGTTAATAAATTACAAACTTAATTAAACTCCTTTTATTAATTCATGAAACAAACAGCAAATCTCCATACAAGGCGTGATACATTAACTTATCAACAACAAATTACAAAATGAAATGACTGAAATGTACATGGCGTTCTCCAGTTCAGTGGCAAGTGAGACTGTTTCATTGCAATGCGGGATGAAATAAAACACAACAATGAAAGGGAAGTATAAGTTGTACTAAGGTGTACTGCAATTTCACTTTGTTTCTTCCACACGGAATGTAAACTTATTGTCCCACGTACGAGTTGATATAAAAATAAACCGGAAGAAAAGGTGTTCAGTACATAAACTGGGACTATGACGAAAATGAGGACAGCATCGTGTAAACGTAATGACAATCATGCTTCAGTTATGAAAGAATAGTACGTAATTATGTCACAAAAGTATCATTATGTTGGGGCATCTCTTTCTGAAGTATAAACCATATTTAAGTACATCATAACAAATTTCTTTCTTCTCCTTCTTTCTTCAGATTTTTTTTTATATATGTATAAATTCATATTTTACATATATACTGAAATGGCACAAATTATCAATGTGACGTCACATCCTGTTTACGTTGATTGTATGATACCGCGATATTTGTGATTCCGCGAATTTCCATTCACTTGACCTTTGACGTTTGCTTTTGAATAGTCATTTTCACAGATGATATTGCCATTCACAACCCCAAACCGGTCACCGGGGGATAACGGCATATTGCACGTATAACAGTTGAAACATTTCAGGTGGTAAACGTTTCCTTGTGTTCGCATTACCATTTCATTGGCGGGAATACTCTGTCCACAACCGGCACAAGATCCACCGGAGCAAAACAATCTGAAACATAAAAAATGATATTTCATATCAAGAGATTTCAAACTTGGCTAATAGGAAAATGTATGAAAAATCAAGGAGAAAATAATTATCACGGAAACTAAACGAAGGGCAGTTTAAAGTGCAATTTAACGCATTTTGCGTCTCTTAATTAGAAAATACCTCTTTGCATTATTTAGATGCAGGACAAACATTGCTGATCGTTAAAACAGCTGTTTCCCCATTGTTATACATCAAATCTCTCTCCAAGTTTTCACAATACAAATGAACCATAAGGTTTAACAGTAAATTAATCGCACAAGTGGAAAAGATGAAATAATGGTGCCATTAGGTCTCTCTCTCTCTCTCTCTCTCTCTCTCTCTCTCTCTCTCTCTCTCTCTCTCTCTCTCTGAGAAAATTTATTTTTCATAATTTTTGATATGTCATTATATAAAATATATTTTCAGGAGTGCTCATTAAATGTCTTATTTAACAATCTCTGAGCATTTAACAATAACGTTTGGCATTCAATCTTAAACTTTATTAAAATTTTATATCGAATTAATCATCAAAAACAGTAATTAAACTAAAATATGTCGAGTAATATTTCCCAAGTCAATCACGGGCGATAAGAAGTCAATAATTAAAACGTTGTGCAAATTTAATATTTTAATTAACTGTTTAGATGTCATGTGGTTCATGAGAAGGACATTGGGTGTTGAGACAGAGCTACAGATGGGAATAAACCCAGCCATGGTGCGGCTGTCATCGCTTTGTTATCTGCTCGCAAAATCCTTTAATAAAGCCATTCTATAATAAATACCGCATTAGAGGAAGACCTTTAAATAATATCGGTGACAAAATTATTAAAGAGATGGGATCTATATCGAATCAATTAACCGGGGCTTCATTTAGAATATTCTTATCAAATATTCATCTTCTATTGATAAGAGAAAATTGACATTGATCTCCCGGAAAGTTATGAGCCGCAGACTCGGTTCTGGAGTATGTTTCCTGACCATGTGCGCTACAGGTTCCATTCGTAAAACAAATGAAATACGCCAGGAACAGAGATTTGATCCAAAGGATGCGAGCAACTGTTTTGTACACAGTGTTTTATAAATGTATGCAATATTATAACTATGAAGACATTAATTCATTGACAATTCCTTGGGGTTGAGTAAAAAGATTGTCATGGCTAACATTTCAAAAGATTTGAGATTACTCCGATTTAAATATTCGTTAATTTGTTTCTCGTTGTTACATGGTCTCATTAACCATTCCCGTCTTAGCTATAAATTTGAATTTCAAGGCTGATGTCTGGCTCATTTGCTTTTGAGAAGTGTCTGGACTGGTGATTAGTTAATGAAAAATTTTTCAAACAAGAGTATCTTCTATATTGAAGGTCTATCCAAAACAAGACTCTATGAATAATTACGGGAAAGCTCCGTAAAATTGTATACTCAAATATTACAACTGTTAATTTGTCCAATATCACGATGCGCAGTCATCCGGAAGTTCGTTTTGTTAGGAAAGTTAATAGTTCGCATTGTTCAATGCTTCATGGGAAGACTTCATTTACAGTTCCCGCCACCAATCCCGGCAGATGCGCCCCCTTAATGCATCACTCTATTTAACCCCCACTCCTCCCAGAGTCACGTTATGCTTCGATATTTTATATTCTGTTTGCCAAAATGATTAAATCTTTTCGTTTCGTTCTTGTCTGCCACTTCATTTAAGTCTTTAGAATATTGTCGGTATTTACTTTTAATAACTAATTACCATCCCCACAATACAACCCTGTTTACCAAAAGGCAATCCAATTACGATATCATTAAAAACGTCTCTTTGCATTGAGGAGGGATCCAAAGGCCTAATCATTGAGGGATACAATTTATTCTGAATTTGATTAACGCTGTACCTTCGTCCGGTCGAACGAAATTCTATTTCCGAGAATAAAGGGTGGACAAATATCCATTGCTAAGGTGTACGGAAGAACTAAATGCCATGAAAGAGGTAGGTTCTACCAAATTATGCTTTAATAAACCCCAAAGTGCCTCCATTATTTCTTGAATACACGAGATTTTCAGACAAGAGCCCTGTTTCGTTTACTTTTCACAAATTTGATGCGAGGTTGGTTTACCCATGTGTTTTTCATACGTAGACGGTCGTTAGAGTTTCTAATGAACGTTCAATTAGGAAGATATATGTTTTATTAACGAAAGATCCCTCGCAGCGCACCGAATTTCGGCTACAAACCAAAGCAATAGAAATATCCAATTAATTTATAATGAGAGAGAAGGAAATTGAAAAACGGGGGAGATGGCTGGAACTCGTGTAGAAATAACATGAATGGCAGTACAAAAACTGGGTAGTTTTTAACACTCCGAATTAATTTGAGGGTTGTAATAGAGTTAATTAGATAGGAGGGCTGACATGCAATCCTGGTTTATACAGAGGTAAAGTCTCCATGGAGGTTGAGAGAGAAGCTCTATGTTCTAGACATCAAATTGCCCCCAGACTAGCTGCCATGAGAGACTGCACTCGGCTGTTGTTATATATCAGACTTTACTTACCTCATGTAGTCATTTTTACACAGTATCATGCCGGCCCTAGTAAAGCAAGAGCCCAACTGTTCCAGATTCGTTTGACAGCAAGAACACTTCAGACAAGCCGTGTGCCAGAATCGTTCCATGGCGTGTAGCAGGAATCTGTCACTGATCCTAGATCCGCACCCTGCGCAAGCCTTGACGGGGGCGTTATATCCGTCCGCCGGGGTGGTGGAAGCCTGTCCGAGGCCCTGAGACATCGCACCTGTTCCGTTCACGAGGGAGAGCGAACTGTCGTCTGTTCCTTGATAAAAAATTAAATTAAGAAAAAAAAAATCAATAAATTTTGATGCTACAGATGTAAAAGTTTTTACACAATCGCGATCAGACGTGTGTTAGTGATGTTTGTACGGCGGGCAGGAAGCGTGTGTAAGTCGGAGATATCCCACACTCCGCGTGTTTGATCTACATACAGTTAAATATTACATATCTCTTCAAATGTTGCATTCAGATAAATAAACTACCGGATTTTCCGCTAATAACCGCGTCTAATACCCTTGACTGCTAGCTCTTTTTTGCCGTTTTACAGCGATTCTCAGACGAGTTCTGAGAGAATTGCGTTATTCCGTGGGTTTAATTACTTGGGCAAATTATTGTGCGATTTGACGTTATGGACGTGACCTGAGGTCAACTTTGTTTGACAGTGATCATAATAAAGTGAATTGTCGGTCATCAATGATCAATCAAATTGACAAAAGGAGACGCATAAAGCGGTGCCGACAGACCAATACATAGACACCTAGGTGTACGGGAACGGATCCCGGGTCTGTGTTTGGAGGTTGGGGGACCCTTCTTTAGATTAAGTGGGTGTTAGTGAAAAAAGACACACTATTCTGGCTGGTCCTGCGATCTCTCGGTTCCTGG
>CM065918.1:49590480-49617980 GCA_033439105.1 Magallana nippona | reverse complement strand
TATACAGGATCTATTATACGACATTGTTCAGATATTTTGTATATGACTCTATAAAGCTGATTTTATTATGTCTGTTGTTGCTCAGGTGAGCGATGTGGCCCATGGGCCTCTTGTCGAATTTTGTAATGGTTGATATGATAGTAGCCTGATAAGTAACAATTCATTATTAACATTGGTCACTGTGAATTGTAGATCCTCCAGCACATTCAGCCAGAGAGGACGGAATGTCGTGAGAGACTGGAGAAGATCCAACAACAGATCAAGTGGGCCAACTTCCCCGGAGTACAAGCTCTCCTGCTGAAGGTAGAGTCTGGCATGTGTGAAGATACGAATTAAGATTTTATTTCCAGCAGAAGTTGATTAAAATTATGCTTGAAAGTTTCAATGCTTGATTAAAATAGAGACATTTACAAAATAAAAAAAAGGATTTAGATTAATGGAGTTTAGTGATACATTGTATTTTCAATTACTTTAGAATGTTATGTATTGATGACGATTTAAAAGTACACTATGTGTCTCTCAGGGATTTACCTCGTCTGTTACCATGGAAGCAGTCTGGTCCTTGCTGTCCAGATTAACCATCAGTATTAATGCCCCTGTAGTGGACCCCACAGAAAATCTGGGTAAGCAACAAATGTATTATTACATGTATATGAAATTATATTGTAATTGTACATATCTCACAGGGTTTTTTTTCATAGATCCATGTACAAGTGCTTGTACATTTATGTATGTTTTTTTTCTAATGCAAATAGTTAAATGCTTTATGTATGCAATGTTTTCAGTTACATTTAAATTGAAATGACTAATTTCAGGCTTCCCTATCAATGTGATAGCTTTGTTGCCAGTTCTCGTCCAAAACTACGAAAATCCAAGTCAGAAATGCAGGGATGCTGCCGATCATATTGTTCAGGTGAATAGCCATCTCCATATCCCATTGTAACATTTGATCTCCAATAGCTCTGTTACTGTATAAAGACTTGTATGCATCTCTGTTGTTCAGTCTTGCTTAGCCTTTGTATATAGACTATGTAGGGTGCTGATGAGTTTGACTCCTGTTTCCCTCTGTAGATATGCTCCCAGAAGTCGGAACGCCTGAACAATCTGGGCACAGTGATGTCGCTGTACAGTCGCGGAACTTTTGGGAAGGACAGCTTTCAATGGACTAAGTGTGTGGTGAAATATGTGCTGGATGTGTATGCGACGGCCAGTCTCAGTATGATCAGCTTTCTGGTGGAGGTAGGTTAACACTCACTACTGATCATTCAATTGACATACATGTACATTGTACATGCTCACTGTAGTTCAGTCAGAAAACCTCAAAATATTATTTTTTTTATGATAACTTTTTTAGGGAGTGGGGGTGGTTATTTTTTGTTTTATTTCCTTTACATTTTGACCAATGCTTCATAAAAGTACACCTGTGTATGTCTATATACTTACAACTTGTGCATAAGTTTGTTGTCTTGTTACTTGTAGGTGTTGGAGAAGGGACCCAGCAGCTACCAGTCATCCGTGTTCCAGATCTTACACTGCATGGTTCACTACATCGACATCAGCTCTCCCTCCTCCTCAGTCCTCAACTCAGAGCTTGTCCATGTCATCAGCAAACATGTGGAGGTAACCTACTCACAGTCCTGAATGCATCTATAAAGATGATTAAATGATAAAACATCCTTTGTATATATAACTGGGCTTTTTGATAATTTGTTGGAATTAAAACATTGTTTAAATTTCACACTAATAAAATCAATTAAGAGAAAAATTCTGCAACATATTTGATAAAAACCTGTGAAATAACAGACAAAAAGACTTTGGAAGCACTGCATGTACCTACTTCAATAATAATTATTTTTTTTTAATACCACTATCAGGGTTCCCACCATAAGGAGGCCTTAAAGATCCTCAAACTGGCAGTGACCCGATCCTCCACACTGGCGGCAGCTCCTCTGTCTACCACCACCACCGCCACCCACAACTATAACCCCCCCTCCACACACACCTCATTCGCTGAGGCAGAGATGTTCCTCACTAAAAAGGAGTTACCAGGTCAGTCACACAAAGTTAACTGTACTGCAAAATCCACTCCTGGCCTCAATACCCTTATTTTATTAGAATACCTGTACACTGATTTTAGGCCGTACTCTGGATTTCGCCGTGGACATGAGGGCAGTGCCTATCGTTGGAAGTAACTTCATCAACACAGATATTCATGGTCCTGTAAATGTAAAGACTGCCACACAGGATCTGCCGACCTCCCCCACAAGGAAAAGCCCAGGAGATGGGGAGTCCTGCTGGAGAAAGCCCCAAAGCTCACAAGTAAGGAGTCACACAGTGTAATCTAATGGCATTGTTTAGCTATTGTGAAATAATTGTTTGAAGTCATGGGGCCAGATTTGATTGATTGTCAAAGATTTACAATTCATAAGGATGTTATTTTGTTTATTCCTTTGTAAGAAGAATGGGAATCTGAGGAAGTGAATTTGTGTTTGAGGTGTTACCTTGAAATTTCAACAGAACCATTATGTATTCAGTGTTTCAACCAATTTTGTATAAGGTATTGGTTCCAGAAAAACCTTTGTAATTGTTATAATTTTTTTTATAGCCCCGTGTTCGTGAGCGCCTGGCTGAACTGCTGACATGCTACGGTCAGAAGCGTCTTCCCAAGAGCCCATCAGTGAGTACTAAGGTTTTGTTTGGGGGTCATCTCACAACATCATGTCATGGCATGTTCCCAACTTGTTATTGTATCAGTAGCTCAAAGACAATTTAGTGTAGTGAAAGTGAATATTCAACAGGAAAAATTATGCTTGTACATGTAACATTAGCAAACAAATTATCTCATAAGCGGTTAGACAGTTCAAGCAATCAGTTCAAGCACTCGGTAGAAAATCACACATCAATTGAAATTTCCCTTTAAAACTCGCTAAATAAATTGTAAGCTCCAGTACAAATTACAGATATTGAAAAGTCAAGTAAGTTGGAAGCTCAGATGCAAATCAGTAACAAGTTAATGACTTGCTCTGCTTCAAAAGTACCTCTCAGAACTTCTCTGAACAAGAAGCAGGTTAGGAGTGGAAGGAAAGCTCTGATTGTAACCATACTTACATCCAACAGTCCTTGCATAAGAGAATGGCAGTGACTGCTTGCAGTGTTTGAGCTTCGTAGTCTCTTCCTAGGCTGCTTAGTCTGATCAACTTTTGACAACAGCTTACAGTGTATCATGCATCTGTCTTCTATATGCAATTTATCTATACCCAAGTACATGTCCGTATATTATATTTTTATATAAAAATGAAAACAGTATTTTATCTGCTTTGAAAATTAAAGATATAGGCATGTAAAAACTTAAAACTGCACGTTGAAATGAAATTCCCCTTTCTATTGAAAAGCAAGTCGATGACTTTGTTGGTATTGTGATATATGAGTTGTAGAAATGATAAAGCATTTGTTTACTAACATTGCCTCCTTTAGGACACTGTAATTAACAAGGTAAGAGAGGCCTTCGGACTGCGACCCCGACGCAGGGAAACCAGGCTGGTAATGTCCTTGACCGCATGACCTACTTACAAGTATCAATCAGCTGTCAGCTATTGGCATGTAATGCCTTTGTTTATTAAGTCTTCTTTTAAAAAGGCATATACATTATGTAACTTCTTTAATATGTGATCAATTATAACTTTATTCTAAAACTGACTTGAATTTAAATTCTCCATTACTAGCCTGTTTTTCCAGTGTCATACAACTTACATATATAATCTTCGCCATCCATTATGCGTCACAAGTTTCTGTATGCAAGGTTCCGTTCTGTGCATGCTTGGTTTATGTTGATTATACATTCGGCATCCTCTCAGTTGTGGACAAGATTTCTGCTTATTGTCTAGTCTTTGCTTCACTCACATTCCAAAAATACCTGTACATAACTATATGTAAAACAAACAAGTGTCGTTATACTACGACTTGTCATCACTTGTGATCAGTATAATCAGAAATCCGGGGCGATTACAAAATTTCTGTCATTAAAAAGAAAGGATTGGGTATATATCTTTTATGTAATCTTACATGAATATTATATAGAAAATAGTTGTTTTTTGGAAATTATTAAACATGTTCATGTAACTTTTACATATGGTAATTGATTTCCTTTAAATTTCTGATTGGGTAAAGTTTTTGATTTTGATACGTTATTTTACCTTGTTTTCACTCTGACAAAATTTTTCAATGTGTGTTTTAGGTCATATTCAGCCAATCAAGTGACACATTAGATCACCAGCAAAGTGTTGCTTCAAGTGGAGAAGAGACATCCACTGCAGATGGTGGATCAAGTGAGTTGGCTTATGCACACTTATTAATAATGTCAGCTGGTTAGTGTGATGTGATAGGGTAATTTTTTCCTATTTTGTGTTTTGTTGCCAATCAAATTATTATATTATTTTTAGTGACTTGATATATCATGAGTTGCATGTAACAGTATACAGAAAAGCCAATAAGTTTTTTTATTCTTTGAATATGAAACCAGCAATGAAGTTCTGAAGACAGCCAAAAAAAAACTATCCTTGCTTATCAGCTGTCATTCAAAACCTCAATTTTAATAAAATGCAAAATATGAAAAATTATGTTGATTATTTTTTTCTGTAATTAAGTAAGAAAATATCTTATTCTAATATTGAGGCATGTTCTTAAACTTTTCTAAATGACAGGTGACATCATGAATGAGCCCAATGTGAATGACATCAACCTGACCATCAAGGGATTCGACTTCCTCAATGAAGAGGATTCCGAGGTTTGTAGCAATTCATTTTGAGCTTTTTATTACTGAAACAACAGTACTAAAATGTAAGTGATAAAATACATGTATTACATCTAAAAGGAAATGGATTTACATCAATTGCAATATTTTACACAAAGTAATGCATTATCAACATAGAAGCAACTTTTTTCAGGAATTTCATGTCTCTTCTATCCTATTTCTTTGTTTGTTTCTGTATATCATAAAATAACTTGTTTATTGTACCTAAGTACTACAAACACTGTATTTGTAGGACAATGACTACTACTCCTCCTTGGATACCATCAAACCCTACCCCATCACAACACCGGAGAGAGAGAGCATGCCTGCACGGGCCTACGGTAGCGTACCTGACCTCAAACTGCTGGACCTGTCTGCCTCAGAGAAAGCGGTGTCCCCCAGCGACAGCATCAGTTTGAAGGAGACCAGGATGTCAGACGAGGAGGTAATGTCACTAAAACTTACATTGATAGGATAGTAGACATTGCTCAGTCAAGGTAACCGTTTTTGTTACCTGAGAGATGCTAATACATGTATTCCTTTTTATAGTTAAATATATTCACAGTGAACACGTTTATAATGAATACATGCTTGCATTAAAGTCAGTTGCATTCCCAATAGTCTTAAAACTCATCTTAAACTAAAGGCTATAATAAATTATTTCTATAAGGAATCGTTTCTGGTCATTTCTGGCTCTCTCTCTACAATAAGCTGATTTTACTGTGTTTTTAAGATTTAACAGTGTTGAATTTTTGTTTGTAAAATTCTGGAGTTGAATAAGAATGATACAGTTTGCGTTACAGTCGGAGGGTAATGAAGAGGACGGACTGCCAGCCAGTCTGCCGGGAGGGACCACCATAGTGTTACAGAACCCCAGCCTGGACAATGACCGCCCAGACAGTCCAGATACAACCTCAACGTATGCCTTATGCCTTATCACATTTATCAAATTAAACAAAATCAAAAGTTCTTGATAAAAGAATTTGGCTTTAATTGTTTCAGAAATATACATGAATAATGAAACCAGTTGGAATTGAATAAACAAACTCCAGTGTGGGGTGTAGATTTATTTTGTGCACGGCATCAAAAACCCCATAATTGACTCTCCCATGAGGTGCGAAGGTCAGACTTCTAGAACGATAGTTTTTGATGTGGTGGGGTATGGAATTTCTGCTGACTTGAATATGTAGACTTCAAAAATATAGATAGAACTTCACACTGGAAAATAACTACCAGTATAGACAATATCAGCATATCAGCCAGTTCCAAAATCATGCAAAACAAGATAAAGCCTTCTGACAAAAGAAATTTCCAATGATATAAATAAAACAAACACACAATATAAATTAAATGTATTCAACTAAATAATGATTTTATTCTGAAATCATAATTGAATTAATGGAAACCAATAAATAAATTACAGCGAAGTAATTCGTTATCAATAATTGAAATTCACAAAATAAAATATTAAAAATGGTAAAATTTCACTCTATTACAGTGATAAAAAATGATATTCATGTTATTTGTTCTTTTTATCAATGAAAAGATAAGTTTCATAAATGTATGTACTTATTGCTTGTCGTCTATTTTGACAGCCACAGTCTCCAGAGTGAGGAGAGTGAGAGTGACATTGACCTGGTGGAGAGTGGTTCTAATGCGGCGTCCCCGAGCTTCGTCCAGGACAAGGAGACGTTTGTGTTTATGACACTACAGAACGATGAGGTGGAAGATGTGTGGAAGGCACACATAGCTAAGGTCATGTCTGAGTCATCCGCTGTCCTCACTGTCAAGACGTCACAAATCTTTCCCAGGCTTTACAGGGTAAGGATTTAACAATTATTTTCTAACCATGTTGTAAAATTACTGGGGTGTCATAATTTTTTCGTCAGTCACCAATTTTTGGTAGATTTCATTATGGAACACATCCACAAAATCATTCATTGAAGTATTAAAGAAATATTATGAAATCTGTATGGGAAGAGCCAATGTCCTCGAATTTATGAAATTCAAATTGTGTGTTTTACAAAATTTCTATGAATTGATTCAGCAAATATAAATCAAACCGCAGTAAAGATTTTTATTTCATTGTGATATCATTTCATGTCATTTGAATAGATTGAATGTGTCTGTGTTTCCATTGTTTATTTTAGGAATTACGAAGACGATTGGACACCATGACAAAAGAGGCGTGTTACTACATCTCCAAGACAGAATCTTTGAAGCACATGGCTACACAGTTCAATATCCTTAAGAAATTGTGAAATGAATCAACCTGAAGATATATTGTAAACATACTTAAAGTTGTAGTTATTATATTTTAGCATTATCACCTGTCCTCTAACTCATATTGAAATTGATATATGATCGAAATAATATCGGTACATACATGTACTTGTAAAGAAGATTGACTCGCAAATGTCCTATTTAATGAGAATGCTAATCAGCTGAAAAGAGAGCTCATAAATTTCCAATGCACTAATTCTTTTATGCTTACAATCTTTAAGAATCTAATTTCTTAGGTGGTATTATTTACTGTGTTAAGTTGTTGACATATCTTTGAATACGTTATCCTTAACAAGTCCAACGACAGATAATGGACATGATTTTCCTGCACATGGAGTGTCCTTTCTTCTATGTTGATACAGACACAGTGAGTAAAGATAATGACAGAGTACCATCAAGTACTCTAACAAACGACTTTTATACATCTACATCCATATTCACATTCACAAAGCCTCTTACAGTCTTACTGCTTATAAATGTTTAACTGTTGAATTGCTGGTTTAGTTGACAGGGAGCAGGACTGTGGAGAAACACAAGTTCAGCGTGCTGGAGATCCAGGAATATTACGAGACCTACTGTATGAGGAAAGACCTGGCGGAGCAGGTAATCAGAGTACTGGGAGATTGATGTGTATACTGTCTACTCACTTTCATTTTCAAAGACTTTATTTCTCGACTGACTAGTGGCAAATTTTTACTCTATCAAGTTTGTTTAAATTTTTTAACAAATTAAGACATGTATCTAGTATTGAGTGGTTTGCAGTAAGAAGTTTTTGCGAATTTTCTTTCACAGTAATGAAAGTTGATTTATAGTAACTTGTGTGAATCTCTGATGATTAATTTGTTTTGTTGAAGTGTGAAAGATTTTAGATGTGTTACTGACCAGAAAGTTGAACCATGAGTATGGACTTAAATGTATTAACATTAAAATCTGGTAATTTCTTCACAGAGTTTGGAGGTGATTAAATCCTCCATCAAGCAGGAATCCCTGGGAGATGGAGGGCAGGGAACAGCTGTCTGTAGTACAGACCAGGTGAGAACTTGATAATAAAGAGGGGCTTTTTGTTAAGAATTGTTATACTTCGGGCATCTATGAAAAAAATTAGCAACAATGTTCAGTTCAGAATCTAGACCCTTCAGTCGGTAGGCCGTACTGATCCATAGAATTTTGGGAATTGATTTAATGTATGCATTTCCTTAATACGGCATTATATTTTTTTGTAGAAACTGGAGCTGTGCACCAAAATGTACCGTGTGATCTTTCAGCTGGTGTCTCTGTTTGAGAACTTTGTCAAACTGATGGACACATTCCGCTCTGTGACCACATCTCCACAGGTAAGTCTTGAAACCTATACTGTATGTCACTATACAATGTATATCCCTACCAGTAAATTACATATAAATATGTCCAGTACATGTACATTGTATTAAGAGATATGGCATTGGTGACGCCATGTTCCCTGTATCAGTGTAATAACCACCTGTTTTGTGACCCCCCACAGATAGCAGACATGTCCCTACAAGTGTCGTCGGTGAGGACGGAGGTCTCCCATGCCCTGCTGGAGGTGGAGAACGGCCAGGTGTCCCCGATCAACACTGACTCCAGTAAGATCCTGACCAAGGGGGAGGCCGTGCTCAGTCTGCTGGAGTATGTGAACGGGCACCAGTTTGTGAAGGCTGTCCAACTCCTGAGGTCATTCAGGTAGGCAGCACTGTCGGGGTGATTTTGTGTCTCTTTTTATAGGAGCTATGATTTTTAGATTGAGTGCACGTTTGTACATATATTGTATACAAGTTTTATGGGGTTTGTCTTTAAAACTTGGAATTTTGTTTCTGCTCTGAATTGATCATGCAGATATCTGAATATAATTTTAACAAAACTAGGAAGCCAGACTACATGTCTTACTCTCTGTCACTAAGTGTTATAGGTGCTCTACTAAGTACTATTGTGCCTGTATTGTTATATGTTTATATAATCTAACAGAATAGAATAAGCTGCAAAAATTACGTCAATAATATTGTTTTTACACAGGTGTCACTGGCCTAATGACATATTTGGACAAACCAGTGATGATGACATCATCGCCGTACTGAATATTTACTGTGCTTCCCAAGCAGACAAACGAACAGGTACAGTCAAAGCTATCAACTTATTTCTTATCGGAGATCCCATATTTTCTCATTTGGGTATTTTCTCCCCAGTTAACTAAAATAAAGTAAATTGTGTGTATTTATACAACACTCTACTTAAATAGCAAACACAGATTTAGAAAAATGATGGTAAAACTTTTTCTCAAAAGTTTAGCATTAAGTATTTTTATACATATATGCATATGATTTTAATGGCAAAACTTTAAATCAACACATAATTAAATTTCTGAGCACAGGTCTGTTTGTGTTGATGGGACTGGACATTGACCTAGGGCTCATCAAGAACCAGCTGATGCAGCTCAACATCCAGATGAGGGGGCGGTCAGCTTCGGTGCCCTCCCTCACCCCCCACACCCCGGAGGAGGACCCCCAACAGGACTCTAGCTCCTTATGACTAGAGCACCTGGGAAAGATGTCATTTGTGTGAACAGCTAGGAGGGAAAATCCCTCAAATATATCTTGTTTAACTTTCAACGTTATCAATTTTGAATTCAATATTTAAGTGTTTATCAAATGATTCACCACAACCACATAAATTTATCATACAAGTAATTAGAATTAATTTCCTGGTGCTAATTCCTTATAATGTATAAATGATTATAGAAATATAATGGAAAAGAATACGTTTTTAAACTTATATCCAGAATAATAAAAAAGAAAATACACAGTACCTACCTACCTGTAGAATTCTAATGACCAACTATTCCAGTGTATGTTATTATATCACAAATGATGTCTTTCCCTGTGGTCATTCAGCAGTCTCCTTGGCCACACAGAAAGCAAACTGTTTATTTGTACATAATGGGTATTTGTAGCACCATGTAGTGTATAGTGCTAACTGCAGCCCAATATGAATGCTGTTAACAAGAACTGTCTAGAATAATTCATAATAAATACGCTTCTGAATTGTGCGTACAACTGTACATGTACTGAAGGTTGTATAGTGATTGATGAAGGCATTAACATTTCCTTCGATGTCTTGCTTACTTTGGACCATTTTTGTAGTTTTGCATGAAACATGCAATGTTTATGTACCATATTGAATTTGATTATTCATGTGTACTTTTTATGTTTCCTTAATTTATTTTATGAGATTATGTTGTACTTTATATTGATTTTGATAGTTCTGCCATGTTTTTTTTTCTATTGCCCCCCCCCCCCCCCTTCTCTTTGGTGAGATGTTGCTTGATTTAACCCCTTATGATGTGTGTGCTCTAGTCTCTCTCCAGAAGGAAAATATATGTATAAGAAATTAAATCATAACCTCCAATAACATTTATTTATTACAATTTGTATATTCATGCTTGTAATAATTTAATGCTTAAAGCGTATTTCATTCAAATTACAGCATATTGGAATGTTAGCACCTTTTTCTCATACAAAAAATGAATAAATATATTTCTCTAGTACATATGCAAAGTGTTAGTTTACTTTTTTGTCAATGCTTATTATGCAGGGACCTATAACTTCCCTTAATAATGTATCCACTAGTTTGACTCCCACAGAATTCAGGATTCAAGGTCATTGATAGGTTAGGTTGACCTTCAGACGATCGCTGTTTTGTCTGATGGTGAAATGTGCTTTATTTCCCCATCATCTGTTTCATCCTCATCTTCCTCCTCCTCTTCTTTGACTGAAGGATGACATCGTTTGTAAACAAACACCGTAAAGTCTAACAGAAACACTACTCCTAGTACTGTTGTCATGATGACCAGAGTGTAGAAGGCCATGTCATACAGCAGACGATTACACGAGTTCTCTCTGTTAGTAAAGGCTGCAACGTCACCTTGCAAAAAAGAAGAAAAGATTTTAATCTGTTATCACCTTTGAACTTACTATCAAGACTGGTTATAGACACTTTTCTTCACTGTAATTACAAACGACAAGTTCATGCGCGAATATAGAGGGAAAGGTTGGGGGTTGGGGAGGGTCAAAACAAAACAAAATTATCCCTCGGACACTGAGAAATATTTTTGGATCCTTGAATATTAAACGAGTACACTCAATGCCGAGAACAATGCCTATTTTATACTCTATTACTATATTTCCCTTGTCACTTATGATGTTATTATACGGAGAATATTCTTATGAGCACTTTTGAAAGGAAATAAAAAATGTGCATATGATGGGTGGGTGGGGGGTCCAGAACCTCATTGTTCCACATCTCTTTAACAATGATATAAAAGATAGGCTGCATTGTCCTTCACAAGGCTATATCAGACAACTATCAACAACAGGAAGATAACTTATGTGACGAAAGCAGAAGACGGTGATAATATGGGGGGGGGGGGGGGGGGGGGGGCACCTGCTAGGAGGACGACGACGTAGGTCCAGTTCATGGTGTTATCCAGGCCGCTGGTCTCACTCATGAACTCCGCGCCCTTGTCCTTTTTCTTCCTCCACACCGTAATAACGATCAGCAGCTGTAGCAGGAAGGACAGACACTTGAGGATGCCCGTCCCCCCGAGTATGACCATCACAACCGGTAGTAGGGGGATGCCCACGCAGTCGCTGTTGTAGGAGGCGCCTGTAAATAAAACGGCCACTTTATTATCTAGTGCAGGGTGTTAAATTGATGGGTTTTTTATTCATTAAACCTAATTTTCTGTTATTTGTATATTTATGTTAAAGTTTTACCGATAACCGCCAAAGCTATGTGCCATCCTAGAAAGGCTACTGTTAGTCCAACGAAAAACTCTGCCAATGAAAATACGGAAAAAAATATGATTACAATATACGCCATCCCTCCATAATTTAATGTTAACACTGAATGTGAACTCCGGTAATGTGGCTATTCTACTTCCATTGATTATTAAACAATTTATCTATTTTTATGGGTGGTTCAAATTTTGAAAAAATGTCACTCAGAGAGGTCTATATGTTGCAACTAAAGTCTGCATGTATTTGAAAAGATCGTATATTGTGAAATGTCTTGGGATTTTTAGTGCTAAGGAAATTCCTACCAAGCGGAAGAAAAAAGAATTTAGATAATATAGATGAAACAGCCCCCCCCCCCCCCCCCCCCCCCCCTGCGTCATACGAACTTTTACCTCAGTGTATACATTTTATGAATTTTAAACTTCGCATTATCAGTTTCATCAGTTTCATGTAATATCATTGTTACGCTTTTCTTTTCAGTAGAATTTCTAAAACTATGTTGTCATCTTTTTGAACTTCTTGAATGGTACATCTAAATGTCCCTCTCCAAAATGTATTCTTTTTTTTTTTTAAAAATGCGGAAATATGCAAAAACAATGATATAATCCAAATTATTCGTAAAGAAATACGTCTATTTAACGTCAAAAGATGGGACTAGTTTCCGTTCCAATTCTTCTTCCTCCTTTCTTAAGTTTCTTTAGTCTGGTATTTCTTTGGGGACCTCCTAAATTTGTTTGGAGACTTAAAACACGACCTATCTCTATTTTTTTTTTTTTCTTTTTTTTTTTTTGGATGTTAATGCAAATCGAAGCACGCCCACCCAGCTAACGTTCTATGCATACCAACAAATACCTGTCAAAAGATGGTGAACGGTTTCGTTACGGAGAGCTCTATTTTCAGCACTGGCAATCATGTCCTTTCTGATATAATTTATTTTAACAAATAAAGAAGTCATGTTGTATATTCTATTTGTTAAAATAAATCATATCAGAAAGGACACTTCTTTAAGTTAATAATTAACAGAATAGTCTAGAGTTTATAATGTAATAAATATTACATATGTATTTATTTGATTAACATTAACCACAAACAGTTTGGGAGGGGGTAGGTTGGTAAAAAGGGTATGCAATTATTATTTGTCAGTTAAGTATTTGATTCCCGTCTTGATGGTAGATAACTTTTGGTTTCCCGTAACACGGGGCCACATACTTACCCCCTCCCCAGCGTCCCACCGTGTATCGAGCCACCAGCTTTCTCGTGGACTGTGCTGACGTCACAAGAGTGTGGTAAGGTTTTTTAAGCTGCTTCTGACATGCCACTATATTCAAATGAATCGTACTATTTCAGAACATTCACATTTTTGTATGAAAACTCTCTCTCTCTCTCTCTCTCTCTCTCTCTCTCTCTCTCTCTCTCTCTCTCTCTCCAACAATTAAAAAAACTACTGTCAGAAGTTTATTTTTTATTGTTGATTGACTTTAATATGCTCTTACAGTTTGACAAAGATAAGGAAAGTTTTAGCCCTTACACGGGTCGAACAGTTTTACACGTAAATTTAGAAATTGGATGTCCATCTTTCAAGATTAGAGAGCGGCTTCATAAAAGGATTCTGTGTGAAATAGGTAAAGTTAACTACTAGTAACTGGCTACGAGATGAAATTTCTGTGTGGGCTAACAGAACTCATGCGTGTGATACTTAAAAAAATTACAGAAGACATAAGGTGGGGTCTAATATCTATCGAAATGAGAAAAAAAATAGCTCATTCATTTTCTCTGAAAAGAAATTTTACGCAATAAGGGCAAGGTCTATATTTGATATGATGTTTGCTTGTAACATTTAATACGCGTGTTATTTAACATTTTGAAGTATTCAATTGTGTGTTTTTGTGTTGCCAAATTCTTGTTGCGTGAGTTATACAAGTGACATTCTCTAAGATCTTCTGAAAAGTTTGCTAAGCACGCGTAACATAACCGATCCCCCAGTTACCCATGCAGACGGTGTGATTTAGTAGACGATTTATGTTGAAAGTTTAAAAAAAAAGTTGCACTTACTGGTCGCCACTGGTCTGTATTTTTCCTCACTTTCCTCTTTCGTGCCCCTGTGATTAACACATTTGATAGCAATTAATTTTCCAATGTTCCCAGTGATGCATGTTACATATATCACTACCCAGAGTCAAAATTGTAAAGTAAAGGGTCAACTGACATTAAAAAGAAAACGTAAATCAAAATGATATTCCAGTTAATATTTAATCTATCGCACGCTCGCTTTATCTTGAATCATCGATTGAAAGGCATCATAAATTTTTCATCTTTCGTTTGACCACTGCCATGTTATTTCCTGGTCTGCATTTGATGAAAAATATGAAAGCAATCCGACCTAATAATTTAGAAACAAAATCTGAAGGAAAAATATTTTGAATACACGTACAAAATTTTCGGTTTACAAAAGTTTACCTTGGAATGTTTTTTTAAATCCTGTTTAGTGTAAGGAGATCGGTAGTAAACAGGAAGAAATAACTAAAACCTCGACAACCAACAACCCGTGTCTCTAATTTCAGACCGGAAAACTAAACAGCGAGGGAAATCTCTCGCTCATAACCGCGGAAATACCTAGTTAGGGCCGTCTTATCTTGCTGGAAGGAAGATTTTCGTCGTTGATATAATTCGTTTTAAAGTTACGTGTAATTAATTAAGGGAGATGGACTCTTTAATTTTAGTTCATGCATCTTGTCCCCTCGGGCCTGGTACAGGGGACACATGGTCCCATCCCCAAGGGAATGGAACGGAAGATCGCGGTCCTTTATCCCAGCCCTAATGTAATCTTGATAGAGAAATGGGCGAGAATAAAACCCAGTGCACAACCGATTACATCTGGAAACGTCAGAAATAGAATGTTTTATGAATTTCAATAGATCTTTCCTAACTCCTTTTCCCCAACTAAAAACTCCTTTTCTACAACTAATAACACGTGAGTTGATGTTTGGCTGTGATGCTGGGTAAAACAAAATGGTGACCCTCTCAAAGGACCCATCTTAGATAAAAGCATTTCAAAGGATTTTTCTTTGGCCTTAATCCCTGGATTAGAAATCTGTTCAAGATCACGGCACATCGTTTGTTTAACAAGCCCAATATGCGAGAGTAGAATAAGGCAGATAGAACTAAGGGGAGAAAACGAAGCCTAGACAAGGACCGTACACAGAGGTCTGAAACTTGATTCAAGGTAGCTGCACATCCCTCACCTTCAGACAGTTTTGGTAAGGTCTGAGTCATGGGGAGACGAATTATAGCCCCCAACTGGATTTCAAATGGATCGACTATAACCTTCACCTTTGACCTAAAAAGTTGGTTTAAGGTCACTGCAAACCTTTTAACCAATAAGTAGTCTTCACATGATTCCAGAGAAGGCCAAGGGGTGAAAATTTATATTGTCAGTACCCAAATTTTACACAAACGTCTGAGATAACCTTGACCTAGATGCTGTTAAAGGTAACTAAAAAATCTTTACCAAAAGGAACTTTTTATGTCTGTTTAGACCCTATCATTGGACCTAAAAACTTGGTTCAAGATCACTGCATATCCTTTACCAAAAGGCACTCATTAATAAGAGCCACATTGGACCAAGGAGAAAAAATATATTTTGGAAAAGTAATGTTGGTCTGAAAGACTCATCATATAGGACACCCGAAGAGCTGGTCCCTAATAGTTCATTACCCTAAACAAGGGAATTAAATTAGTACCGGTAATGCTGGAATGAACGTCTTTGTACAGTAACCCCGAGACAACATGGCATTAAAAAAATTGGGGGTTTTTTTGTTATATAAATGCTGGCTATTTCAATTATTAGCATCATTTGGCCGGAAAATTCTTTTATACATTTCAAAATTTAAGAGAACTGCTTTTCTACAACACACAAATTAGTTATGGAGAATAAACAAAGGGTTAATGTTGTTTATGATAAAATAAAATGTGTCTGAATAAACATGTCCAATAGACAAATACTAATTGCTGAGGCAAAATGCAGTAAGTTGACCAACACTTCCTTGTTTCCATTCAGCTCTACTCTATAAGAGGGTTGTATTGAATGAGAAACCCCATATAATATTTTCTTTTAAATTAAAAAGCTAAAATTTGCATGCATCACTTTGCACAAGCATTTCATTATACAGCATAAACAAATGTATGTTTTTAAAAAATTTATTGTACATGTATTGATAAAAAATTGTAAAGTAACTACCTAACTACCTGAACAAGGATATTCATAGATCAGGTACAAACATGGCCTTATACAGTCTTATTACTATTGAAACATCTACCTGCCATTAACAAGTACTCTTGCAAACTTCCATTCAACAACAAGGAATATATCCATCAAAAATAATGTTTGACCAAATTTCATTAAAAATTCAGTCCTAGATTTTAGGGGGAAATTGTAACAAACTTTTGCATGTTTTTCAATGTCTGTCCTTTTATCATTGATTCCTGTATCTGTTTTAATCTGTGTTCCATTTTCTTGATCTGGTTTCTCCAGAATGGAATGGTTACTTCCAAAATTCTCTTCAGGGGCATTAACCCTTTTCACACTTCCACATTTTCCCAACATATTAGCCCCCCTTTGGTCACACATCACTTTTCCAAAGTTTGATTGTCTTGTCATTTTCCAATGCTGCCGATGCTATAATATTTTCAGTGGGATGACAGGCACAGCACAAAACCACATCTACCAGTGACAAAAGAAATAGGGGCATTAAAGTGTTTGCTTTAAAGATGAACAAAATCTTTTCTAAAGTAAAAATTCTGTACTGATCTACAATAAACAGTAATTAATAAACAGTACTAATAATTCTCAAACGCCTTATGAAACTGTCACATCCTGTAGGTCAGGCCCCATTACCACAAAACTCTTAAAGGGGCATGGTCATGGTTTTGGTCAAAAATTATTTTTTCAATTTTAATGTTTACAATGCTTCCATAAGGCATTTTTAATAGGCAACCAAAAATTTAGTGTCATTTGTTGAGTTCTAAGCAAGTTACAGAGCTTACAATTCTATGCTATGTAAACAAAGCTTTTAATTACATTTTGAATATTGAAGTAAAAACTCCAGTTTTAGACCTAATAATAAATGTTAAGAACTGTTTATCAATGCTTAAAATGAATTAGATAGACAAATCAGCTTGAAAAAGATTTTTACTGGTATATTGAACCTATGTAAACAAACCTATTGAACCTATGTAAACAGGGCTCGTGCCCTGTTTACATGACAAAGAATTGCAAGCCCTGTATCTTGCTTATAACTCTACAACTGACTCTCAAATTTCAGTTGATCACTAGATTGCATTCCTAAAGCACTGTAAAAACTAAGAACAGAAAAATAGAATTTGACCAAAATCGTGACCATGCCCCTTTAAAACAATTTGTGAGCAATTTTAATTACCTGTGTGTCCCTGTAACTTCTGAACCACTTCTTTTGTCTGGAGGTTCCAGATGTAAACCAAGTTGTCTTCTGAACCGGATACAATCCACTGCAAAATAAACCAGCACAATCAACCAATGCACCGAAACAAATATACAAATATTAACAGCTGATTTGTGTCTTATCAAGTTTTTTAAAAATAAGATCTTACTTTTCCTCCTGTGACGGAGAAATTGGCAAAGATGCAGTACTTCTCATTCTTGTGCCCCGTGTAGGTCTTTAGGCACTGTCAAACACAAAAAAATCACTCATTTTCTCTCAGAAACAAATCACTGATTTTCTCTCAGAAACAAATCACTCATTTTCTCTCAGAAACAAATCACTGATTTTCTCTGAGCATTTAATGAAGAGAGTTCTATATTAGACCCAAGAACAAATGAAGGAATTTATTTCTTTGTTTTTTAATAACTTCACAGCTGTGGTGTTTATGATGCTGACCATATGAAAATGTAAATTACCTTTCCTTTGCTGTAGTCCCATAACTTTAATGTGCTGTAAAATACACATTTCAACAATTTAATACAAAATTATTTCATGTTTTCTCTACACTGTATTTTTTGGAGTATAAAACCAGTCTGTTCTAACATACAATATTACAGGAATAATATTTCCTTACTTGTCTAGTGTTGCTGCCAGGATATACTTTCCGTTGGGGGAGAATTTTACAAAGGACACGGGTGGATTGTCATCATCTGAAGCGGACAAATGTACCAGTTATAATGAGATTTTTTTATACAAAAACAATAAAGTAAAGAATTAATATGCACTGGCCTTTTCCTGTATTTAACATGTGTGATGTAGATTGCAAGTGCTAGTATTTAACTGAAATACTCCACTCTTCAAATACAAAGTGTTTGACTACATATGCTAGTATTTAACTGAAATACTCCACTCTTCAAATACAAAGTGTTTGACTACATATGTCTATATATATTTTTTTATGATAAAAATAATGAGTCCGTACCTATCAAAGTTTTCAGACATTGTCCTGAGGCAGTGTCCCAGATTCGACTGAAATTGAAAATAAGAGTATTTCTCAATTAATGTTACATTTAATGTGTCAGCTTTATCAGGTAACAACTAGTCAATAAAGACAAATTCCACATCATCTTTTTTGAGGTTGATAAAAATAAAATGTCAGCCTGCAAATTTTTTTTTTTTTTTTGGGAGGGGGGGGGGGGGGGCACATTCAAGGGAGCTAACATTGAGCCATAACTGATAAGACTGCATATTACAAAGAGTTGATGGGGATGTAAATTCTGAAAAAGTTTCATGTTTATTCAAATAGAAAAATAAAACCTTACCACAGCCCATCATAACTACTGGAGACTATTAAGGAACCATCTCTATTAAAGTGAACCTGTGGGAGAAAACAGTTTTCATTAACCAAGTCTTGAGACATTGTTTAAATGCTATGTAAGACTGACTATTTCTTTCAAATAAGATATATATCACACAGAAAAAAAACCCCAAGTTATTTTCTTTTGAAAAAAAATACATCAATCATGTCAGTAAAATGAAAAGACTGGTCAGTTTCAGTTTTTTGGAGAGCTATATAATTGAAGTATTTTCTAAAAACCTCAACACATTTTGCATGTAAAATAACAGCAAATGTTCCATGCTTACATAAATACACTTCAATGTCTAATGCTATGTTAACCTTTCCAGAGCAACTAAGAAAGTGGATCTACAATACACGTCCAGTGGTGCGACTTACAGCTGTGACTGGGTCTGAGTGGGCGGGGAGAGTCTTCAGACATTTCCCGGTTTTGACATCCCAAATCTTCACACTCTCATCAAACTGGAATCAAATAAAAGAAAATGCTAAAACAAGGAGTACTTTCTAACCCTGGCATGTCACAGGATGTGTACATTTTAGCAATGTTCAAGTCATAACACATAATGCATTTCACCTGAGAAGAAAGCAAGGACTGAGAACTATACTATAAAAGTGGATATTTCCACTTTTCCTTACTGTTGCAAATACATGATCGAACATTAATCATCAGTTTCCTTAATTATGCAAGTACACGATCAAACATTAATAATCATTGTCACTAGAAAAATGGCCTTGCCTTATATCATTAAAGTTTCAATGATAAAAATTTCATATTTTCTACATCAATATGTTTTAAAGAAGACATCACAAAGAATTTTAGTTGCATCAAAACAACCGTCCATTCCTTCAAAGCATTTCACAGTACTTATGAACATGCTGATTAAGCATTTCATTTTATATGTGGATAACTCTTTGAACAGTGATAAGCAATGTGAAAGAGAATATGCTAACTTACAGAACCAGAGACAATGAGGTTTGATTGGGGATTGAAGTTACAACAGAACACATAGTTGGTATGGCTTTTCAAGGTCTTTAAACATTTGCCCTGAAAAATGAAATCCAATCAAGCAATCAGTCATTTAAAATATTTTCTACTTCAAAACAAGAACCTCTAAAAGAAAATTCCTTTTCTAAACATTCCTTTCATTGCATATAATTTTTCCATATATATAACAATTTTTTTGAAACTATGTTAAATTTATATGTTTATAAAAGACAAATGTATTAGACAAAATGCAGTTATTCATCTTTACTTATGAAAAGTACATTTGTGAATGCTTACAGTGGCAAAATCCCAGATCTTGAGAGTTTTATCATCGGAGGCACTGGCTAGAAGCCTACTGTCCGAGGACCAAGACACATCAGATATCCCCTACACAGAATACAATTCAATGTTTTGTAAATTCAACACATGTAAACTTAGTCCAAGCCTGTAGTCTGTAGATCAAAAAATAAATAAACTATAAAGAAAAAAACTATAAAATACTTGTTGCTGTAAGTCCTGTAGCATACATATATAAAAGAAATGTAGGAACTAAAAATAATAGTTTGTAAATCATTCTCAAGGATTGTAATTTATCAAAGGAATTCCTTAAAGTTAACAAAATGCAATCTTAGATTGTAACTGATCAAGCATACATACCAGTTTATGTCCAACAATTGTTTTTTCAAATTTTCCATCGAACGCTCCCCAAATTTTGATTAGTTTGTCTGCAGCTATAAAGATAAATCTTTTGATGCTTCATTTTCTTGAAATGCTAGCAATACTTAAGATAATAAATTGAAGAAGGGATTGTTTAAAGTCCAGAATATGGTTTAAATAAAATATTTTTGAGAAAAATAACTTCTAATTGATCAAGAGCTGGCAAATTTTCATTTCAATCTTTGGCTGCAAGAATATGTACATGTATATAATCTGGTAAATGATTAATACACACAAAAATTTAGGTAAATTAAAAACCATGGCAAAGAAACTATTATGATGAAACAACAATTAGTCTATATGCATAGACACAAGGTCATTATAGTTTATGTCAAGGTATGTACCTGAACTTGCTAACCATTCTCCATTAGGGCTGAATTTAACAGATGACACAGCTTTTGTGTGACCAGCCATTGTAAATTTTAAGGTATAATTTGGTCTCTAAAGAGAAAAGAAAAAATACATATTTTACGAACCATTATTAAATATAAAAGATGAAGAATTATAAATAATGAGTTAAATTTCTTTTAAAATAAGAGCCCAGTATTACCAGTGGTTGGGAGCTTGACTTGGGCGTGGTTACAGATGGAGTGGAACTCTGGGTCGTGGTGACTGTGCTCGACGGAGTTGAAGTAGTGGAGGTCAGTGCGGGTTTTGTCTCTGTAGCCTCTGGAGGCTTCACTCCACCCTCTGCTGACATCTGTGACAATTTATAACAAAGACAAATAAGTCGCCAATATATCATTATGTAAAGGATAGTCTGATGGTGCAATATTACCTTGGGTTTTAAGGGTAACGGATTCGTTTGCCTTATCTACCCGTTCGCCTGAATCTGTTTGCCCAGAGTCTATTAGCCATAATTATCGTTCGCCCCATACCTTGTTTGCTTCATATCCCGTTTGATTTATTGTATATATTATGTGAAAATATCTTATGATTTTAAAGGTTTTATTTTTATTTTTTTCATTTATCATCTTTTGATGCTATATTTATTTCACTAACTAAATTGAAAGCAATGTTTACTAGGCCTAATGTTTAATAAAACTAAATTTACTTTAGCTTAAATAATTACACGTACTGTTTAATTTTTAAAGATGTAATTGGTTTAATGGTTATAATCATTTCATTACTGTAAATTTCATAGTGTTCATGTCATGTTTTGAAAATAAATAACAAATAATTAGGGCGTTGTGTATATAAAAGGTCTGATAAGAAAATGAGCAGCTTTTATTTAGAATAATATATTAATAGCCTTAATTTGATCAACAATGCAGGGGTGTTAAGGATGCATATGGAATCTTAGTTACATGTAGCGTAATTCTGTAAAATCACAAATCCTAGTTATTATGTAGTATTTAAGTATTTAAACCCCTTTCTTACAAATTCTATTTAAAAAGTGTGTATTATATAAGGCAAATATGGTAATGAATTTTATTTTATTTTTGACGGGCAAATAAAATTGCCTGCGGACTAGTTAAATTAAAGAAGCACTAGTCCGGCTAGACTAATGCATAAAAAAGTAAGTGTCGAACCCTGAATTGTATTACATAGATTTACACATTGATGACGTCATCACTAAAAGTGGAATGTCGTGTAAATTTGATCAGAAAGCATTGTAAACAGATTCAAAATATAAGTAATCTAAGAACTCTAATAAAGTATTTTGGTGTGACTTATTGAGAATTGAACAACAGAATATTGGAAGAGATGTTACTTTATCAATCATTCGCTAAAAGGTATGTAATTTTGCTTTTATTTCTTGGCCAGGTTTTCCTTTGTCGTTGTTTACAATATAAAATCCTGACTAGAACAACACTACCCCGTATATTTTGAACTTCAAATTTAACACGTACCAATAGTTTGATCAATGCCTAACTTGAGAAGTGCTGCTAGAATCCTGCGTTTTGTGTTGCTTTGATGCAACATACCATTTTCCGTGCAAACTGTGTAAGAGTTAGGAATGTTTTTTGAGAAACAGATGAATACCTATTTAATCGAGGAGAATTTAGGATTCTAGCAGCGGTTTTGATCAAACTAAGATGTTTTGCCTTCACTCGATATGCTTATTGTTTTGTGGAAACCGCGGGGTCATGTTGTTCTATCTCATTTTATGTTAAGGAATATACATAAGCTATTTATAGTTATCACGTGATTAGGCACGGATATTGCAGTAATGTACTACCTGATTTTATTGCTTTGACATCTCTTTCAAAGGAAAATACTAAGTTTTTGGTCTGATTCAAAACTGTTAATTAATCGTACGATTTTGTATAACAGTCAAAATAAGATGCTTTATTACCCATATGCTTCCTTAACACCCTCACATAAGGTATTTCATTCATAATCAATAATTCATCTTATCAAAGACCATGAAGCTAGGTCAGTCTGGTCACTAGAATATATGTTGAATTCACAGTGTGAAGTTTTTAAAAAAAAATTATTTCATTTAATTTGATACTGTATTTACAAAGACAAACATTTTGAAAATAAAATGTTTTAAATCTATGGCGAACAAACTTCTGGCGAATGAATTTTAGGGTGAACGACTGAACAGACTCTGAGCGAACAGAAATAAGGGCAAACACCATCAAGGGGCAAAAGCATTTTAGGGCGAACAAACCCTAAGAGACCTTGCTTAAATACACAAGTCATTCATCTTGCATGTAAACCAATAATCAACAACTTGTAGGTGTTAACTTTCATAACTTTGCCACTGGATTATGGAGATTAAACATAAAATACTGAATATATATTTAAAACTTCTATTTTATGTTATTTTCCTTTCGACTTACATTAAAAATCATTCAATATTACTCTTTAAAATATTACAGGAGTCAAGTGGCTGAACATGCAGGCTTCTTTTCAATTATTATCATCAACCTTATAATCCTAATGGAATATAATTTCAAGACATACAAGTCTAAAACAAAATATTTTGTAAAAACATAGTTATGGTAGAATTTCTACATATATCTGGAAATGATACACAAGTCGAATTTCCTTCAATGGAGAAATATTGAAAACGGGATATACTTTGGGTCTATGATTTAAAATCCTGTGATAGTACGAAAATATAAATATTTGACAAACCTTTCAATTTGAAGGTTTTCGGTTGAACTAAGTTATGTCAATTATTAACACTAATTGCAGTTTTCGTTATCATTCACATTCTATTCTTCGTCCATGTGTATACATTCGCTCTGCGCGTGCGCGGGACGAAAGAAGGCGCTAATAAAATATTTCCATGATTTTACACATGATTGTGTGTCAACATGTCTATGTTTATGCACGGTATCTATAAAATGTAATTTTGAATAACTTAAAAAAATAACATTCCGTTTAAACTTAAGTTATAGAAATATTTCGTCATCATAAACACTACAACAGAATCACATGACTGAAGTGACCAATCATCTTTCAATGCCCTGATCAACGTACGCAAGGAATCATTTGTGTTCCTGACGTCTACTCAAAATGTTGCCTTCTACATGGCTTACTCGATAGAAAATACTAAGTAAACTTTTTGATAAGTTTACTTGACTTTTAGGAATTGTGTTGAAATGAAATATAGATTGGAAATATATAAAATGGTCTTATTTTAATTCTATTTAAAGTCATGTGACACAAATTGACCAATCAAAATCTTCGATTTCCTACAGAAGGTATATAAGCTTTCATTTTGACCGAGATGGTCGTTCATGAATGAATGTTATGATGCCCAACTGAATCATGTGGATAGAATGGACCTGAAGAACCATCCGACATTGCAACAGGTTCAGCAGTACACATCTATCTGCAGTTCAGGGTACTTAATGTAAATTTTTTGCTAAAAAGGTTAGCGAGCATTATAAAACGTTAGCAAAGTTGGGGGAAAATAAACAACAATTTCCATCTCCGCCATTATAACGCCACCGACGTACATCTTTTGAACTGGATTGTCGTTGGTTTAGCGATTATTTGCTGCATAATATGCTAGAATATTGCATTATTCTTATTTATTAGTTAATATTTAGCGTTTTCGATGCATCTTTGATCACATTTGAATGCGAGAGTGCTTGTATATAACACCGCGTCAGTGAAATACTACCGTTTCGTACCTTCTTCTGTGCTACTATTTGCGAATGATGTTGATGGAAATGGACATGGAAATTGTTTACTATTATCAGTGTAGGACTTGCAAGTATGTTTAGGAGCTAGTATAAATATTTCTTAAGGACGCTTCCATGGAAAAGCGCCATTATACATGGATCCGGAAGCACGTGAACAAAATGGCTTTGGTGAGTCAGTGTCAGCTGAAAGTAATTCCAAGAAGCCACGTTTTGCAAGATAAATTTTTTTCCATGTAATTGTGTATTTTGAACGCATATTGCGTTTTCTTGATGAAATAACTGTATATCTTCATAAGACAGTTAAAAGTGAATATTGGGGAACTACTGTTGAAATTCTTCCTGGATCTCTTAAACAATAGAAGAGAGTTAATCTGTGTCATTGTTTATCTGCAAGGTTTAAACTAAACTGCATTTGAGTTTGATTTGATTGTTAATTAGTAATTAGTCATACAGCCTGTGTTCGTGCTGTGGTTTGACTCTTAGTATTGTTCATTGGTCATAGTTCTTGATATATATGCATTATTGAGGCACACAGCAAAAATTTCCTTATTTAACTGTGAATGAAACAGGATTACTTAAAGTCAACATGTTCCTTACTTCATTTCTTTATAATCTTGATAATTCAAGAATAAAATTGGTATGTTAACTTAAAATGATATTTAAAATAAACAATTCCTCCTGAAGTACGTTATTTTCTTTCTTTCCGTAAATTGTTTTGATGAGGGTTTGTTTTTAAATGTAGTTCCTCGTATATATGTCTTCCCAGCACAACTACAAGTAATATACATACAGAAGTTTAGGTAAACAAACAGAATAGTTTATAAACAACACTTGACTACAATTCAAGCTTTCACAAAGCTGTGGAGACAAAATACCTGTCTGGTTAAATCAAGTTATTCATAACATGAATGCTTATGCTGAATGGCATATTTAAAGATTTGTATGGATTGTTAAAAAATGTATCGATGTAATCAACAGAATACTGATAAAATTGATAAATAGTTTTGACAGCACATCTTGCTATTCAATGGGTTGTGCAATTATATCAGTATTTAAATTAAGAAATTTGAACTTTGCAGGTAGAAAACACTTTTAAAAACTGACTTTGACATGTTGTGACCGAATGTGGTGTGGGATGTGCGGGGAATTTGGGTTTCCCGCCGGGAAAAGAACGTTCCTTGATCCAGACCTATGCTGATGACTGGGAAGACTATGCAAGCAGAAATGACAAGGTTTTTACATATGTGCTATTTCATAGTTCTCACTTATATTGAGTCCTATTGTTATGGTGTAAGATCAAGATTTTATTCTCTTCCTTCAGAGCTAGTGGTGACTCTGTTGCACAGAGTCCAGTTATGCAGAACTCTTCAAATGAATATAATTTCCCCAGTGACTCGGAGTCCTTGAAAATGGTAAGAAGTGTTCTATGTGTAAATATAGCAGGCTTCGCCCAGCACCAAATAGAACCATTTTAACAAGACTGTGGACTTTCGTAGGATCCAAGTAAAAAATGATGCTAGTTTCAAGTGAAAAGTCCAAGCTCCTGTTAAAATGTTTCTAATTGGATGCACCGCATTTTTAACATTTGCACAGTTTGCCAAGGTACTTGAAAATCATTAAAATCATGTTGGCAATTAAAGTCTTTGAAAAGAATACAAGAAAGTTTATAATTGAAGTTATTAATCTTCAAAAAATTTATGTTAACTATTCTTAAAGAAAAAGTTATCAGGCAGGGATTTAAGTTATCTTTTATTCACACAACTATGAAGTGACTAATCACAAATCAATTTGTAAAGAAAGAAAAAATATAAAAATAATAGGGTTATTTGAATCAAATTTTAACCAGATTGAGCAAAATGCCAAACCTGGTGCATTTGAACCCTTTAAAAATATGGGATTGAATTCCCTTTGTTTTCCTCTTGGGGGGGGGGGGGGGGGGGGGAATGGTTGCCATTTTATTAACCTTTGTGTAAATGTACATGCAGAATGACTCTGATGCCAATGATGCTGCTTCTCCTGCATCGTCCTGCCCTCCTGGGGAGCAGTCAAAGCCAAGTGATCGGCCAAAGGGACGCAAAACAAATCAGCTCCAGTACCTACAGAAAACTGTTCTCAAGGCAGTATGGAGGCATCAGTATGCTTGGCCTTTTCACAAGCCTGTTGACATTAAACTTCTCAATTTGCCGGTATGTTTTAGATCAAAGTTCATAAAATTAAAAAAAGCAACCTATTTTCTTTTTAATATAAAGAAAAATGGATCCTGCCATTTTTGGCTAATATCTCTTTTTTGCATGTTTGATGATTTTTACTTTTGATTTTTAGGATTATTATGACATAATAAAGCAACCAATGGACCTGGGAACAATAAAGGAAAGATTAGAAACAAATTTTTACTACTCGGCAACAGAATGCATTCAAGACTTTAATCAAATGTTTACAAACTGTTACATTTACAACAATCCAAAAGAGGTAAAATTTTCATTTTTTGGAAATTTGAAAGATAATGGTCAAATTGAAAGATATGAAATTTTGATTGTGAAGACTGGCATTTGTCACAGCCAGTCAAAATCTTAAAATTAAAGATTAGAGTTTGGATAATATTCATTTGTAGTTCAAGTAAATTTTTAAAAAAGAAAGATACATTACTGAAATTGATGTCATAAGAGAAAAAGAAATTGATATAACATATTGGTAGAATATGCTACCATTCACCAATGATTATTTTTTTTAGGACATAGTGTTAATGGCTCAGGTTTTGGAGAAGCTGTTTTTACAAAAAGTGGCCCAGATGCCCCCAGAAGTAAGTATTTCCTCATTGAATCAAATGAAAAATTATGAAATTGACATCAAGCTAAGAAATCATCATAAAAGATTCAAAGTAATGAATTATCTCAGAGTAATATTGCACTGCAGGAGAAAGAGTTGCCTGCAGCTCCAAAGAAAACCCCAAAAGTCAAAGTGGCCACACCTCGCAACCTCAAGTCTGCTGTAACAAC